>PVJL010004164.1:0-137616 GCA_004026885.1 Lyroderma lyra
TAGTTCCTAAATGTAAGCCCAAGTGACCCGTAGCACATCTGAACGGAAGAAAGCGAGTCTGGATTTGCAGTAGGAGAAAGGGAAGTTAGACATCAAGAAGCAGAGCTTGGCAAGACAGCTGTGAGACATTAGAAGTAGGAAACCGACTCTAAATGTTATTTCTTATTTTAGAAGCCAACAATGATGCTTCTCCCTTGGTTAATACTGAGAGGATAGATATTGAGGGAACCTTACAGATTATATGGAGGTCCAATGAGTACGTGGTCCTGACCCAGCTGGTCAGATCTTAGCAGCCCCTCAAAGGCCGGGTCCCTGGGAGGGGGTGGAGGAGGAAGGCCTGGTACCAGGCAGCCTTTGCTCCACAGCTCTGAGCGGGTGGGGAAGGCAGACCCTGGTCCTCCCCTGGGTCTGTAGCCCTTTTGTGTAAGTGCTTGGCAAGAATGACGTTGGCTGGCCCTTTGAGCACAGCTGCAGCACGGCTGGGAGGAGGCAGGGCCTGGGAGCATTGCCCTCCCAGGTCCTGCCTCAGGCTTTTCCGGGGACAGGGGACATGCACCCTGAGGACCTCCGCTTGGCCTGACCCTGCTGCAGGGCCCTCTGTGCCCAGTGAGAATGGAGATGGCAAGTTTCTTTAGCTCCTCTCTGCCCAGCTGCCTCCCCTGCCTCCTCCTCCTCCTTCTGCAGTTGTCTCCCAGCTATGCAGGTAAGATCGATGGCTACACCTGCTCTGGGGAGCCCCAGAACAGAAAGGCTGGTTTCCCAGGGCTCACCTCCTTCAACTCATCCTCAAGTTGCTGTGCAAATTATCTTGGTGAAACACAGAACAATGTGCTGACATTGTTCCCCTACTCAGAAAGCTTCAGTGGCTCCCTCCAGCCTTCAGAATAGAACCCCAACTCCAAAATATGACCTTAACTGCAGACTCTCCTTGAACGCCTTCTTGCCTTTTTTTTTTTTTTTTTTTTTGAGTTTTTGTTTCTCATCTGCCAGATGGGGATGTAATGGGGAGGTGCTGTTAGGGTTCCGTGAGATCAGGTACACAACATGCCTAGCAGTGCCTGCCCCGTAGCCAATCTCGGTGTGTGCTGCGTGGTCATGTCTTATCATGTCTGAGCTCTGAAAAGGTTTTTGTAGTGTTGCCCTGTGCTTATGTGCTGGGGAGAAATGAAAGAAACAGACAGCAGATACCCAGCTTCAGGGAGCCAGCTAGCAGTCCCTGCACTGCCTCAGGAGCCTGAGCAGGCCGGTGGGGAAAGCAGCCTCGTCTTCTGGTAGCTCTTGTCTAACTGAGGAGACACATTGCACGTCGGAAAAGGCAGGGAGTCTGTACAGGGCCAGGGCTGGCAGCTGGAGGGACAGAGGCACAGAGCGTCATGGAGCCACCTCCAGGGTACGAGGTCTCAGAGGAGAATTTGGGAATATGGAAACAAGGACAGAGGGCTGAGAGAAGTGGTGGGAAGCAGCAGTGGGGGAGTGATGAAAGGAAAGCCTGTAAGGGGAGAGTAGGGATCAATTTAGCGGATTCCGAACAAGGAGGCCCCCGGGAGAACTGAGCTGCAATCTGCTAGGTCACATCCCAAGGTGGGACCCAAAGGCTGGGCTGAAGGCAGTTGGAGACAGAGCAGCAACTGTCAAGATGACCACATGCCAGAATGTTCTGTCCAGGGCACTCATGGTATCTCTAGAACCAGAGATCCTTTATTTAATATCAATATTCAAGAAGAAAAACTGAACTCCTTCCTGGCTCTAGAATGCCATTTAAAATGTTTATTCAAAACTCCATTTAAAAATCAAGTACATTCTTCCTTTGCTGTTTTGAAGAGCACCCCTTCCCACGACAGGCTTGTTTCCCTGATGCTCAGTTTCCTTCCTTTGGTGTCTCGGACAGGACAGTTCAGAGTGATAGGGCCAGGGCGCCCCATCCGGGCTCTGGTGGGGGACGAGGTGGACTTGCCATGCCGGATATTTCCTGGAAGGAACGCTACAGGCATGGAGGTGGGGTGGTACCGGCCACCCTTCTCTCGGGTCGTCCATCTCTACCGCAACGGCAAGGACCAGGACGGAGAGCAGGCGCCTGAGTACCGGGGCCGGACGGAACTGCTGAAGGAGACAATTGGTGACGGGAAGGTGACCCTGAGGATCAGGAGCGTGAGGTTCTCGGATGAAGGTGGCTTCACTTGCTTCTTCCGAGATCACTCTTACCAAGAGGAGGCAGCAATGGAATTGAAAGTGGAAGGTGAGCAGTGCCATATAATGCTGGATATCTCTGTTGGGTGGTCAAGAGCTCCCTTTGAGACTTTAATCATCTCTAACATCAGATGAGATCCTTTCACCCAAACGCCTCACTCCTGAGAACACATTCTATAGAAGCATTTCTATCAGTACAGAGGCATTTACGTATATACTCCCACCTGTCTGTCCCATCCTTATGCAGGGTGGCTAAGGACTGCAAAGCAAGCTCAATGCCCACAGGTAAGGAAGTACCTGAGTAAATGTCATCCATGCCTAGAATATTATGCAGCCATTTAAAAGATTGTTTGAGGGCTATAGCACATGGCTTGGGGGCATTTTACAAGGTATTGTTCAGGGATAATAACTAGCTACACGATGTAGGGAATAAAAACAAAACCCTATGTTTGTGAACATAACAGCAGTGCCAAAAATATATATATACACATTTTAAGAGATATTATATACGTATTAACATAAATACTGATGGTCACCACTTTGAGAACCTCTTGTAACTGCAAACGTCAAACGTGACTTGTATTCATCTTTTGTTATTGGTATATATATTGATTATTATAATTTTAATACAGTTTTATCTTTTCTTAAATTGTGTATATGTTTTTCGGCATTTTGTGTGTGTCTGTGTGTGTGTATCAGAGAAAAATGTGAAAAGGAATCCATAAGAAAGTTAATATGGTTCACTTTGCAGGGAGAGGGGAGAGGATGGGGTGTGATCCAACAATAAAAGATAAAAGGAAAGATAATTATCCATATGGTTTTATTTATCCAGTCATATAAAAGTATATATAACATGTATAGAGAACTTATAAAGAAAAAAATTTTTAAGAGATAAAATAGATTAAAACGATGTAAATGGAGGCAGCAAAATGCAAAATAATCCATTTCTGATGAGTTTGTGCTGCTAGAGAGGAATGTGAATAACCTGGAAGTTCATCCAAGTCCCCAAGGGGCCTTTTTTCCTTCTTGTTTTGCTTTGGAATAGCTTCTTGTTTATTTGTTATAAACAAGGGATTATTTCCAAAGAGTCAACCTGATCCAATCCGAGGTGCTTGTGGTGTTTTATTAGATGAGAAGCGTTACTGAGAAATATATTGTGGTAAACACAGTGGAAGTGAATAAATATATAAAACAAATGTCTGATCATCATCATAGAAATAAAGAGATGTCACCTACAGATCTTACTTCCACTACTTCCTTTCCCCAGAATTTCGTTGTTATGATGGGTGACTTAGGAATTATTTTTTGTGTTTTATCCCAGGATGGTTGAGGTGTGGCCAAGGGGAAGTGGGTGGAGGGGAGCTTTGAAACTTAACTGCTGTTTAATGGAAGAACAAAAACGAGCAGCAGGTCCTTTCCCTCCACACCCCTCCCCACCTGCAGTACAACAGCAGCCGTTCAGTTAGACAATCCATCACTTTCGTATCTCAAAGGCGCCTGTCCCAATGCTGGGACCAGGAGATGGCATTATGTGCAAGATAACAAAGCACTATTTCTAGAGAAGAATTACAGGGGCATGAAAATAGCTTTGTGTGTCACACAACATTCTTCATGCAGCTGTTTTTACTGGGAGCTTTTTACCTGCAAAGAACTCTGACAGTGGGGACCTTTCCAGTTTGCAGATTTTTATTCTTTCTGTTCAATAACTGCCTTCCCCCTCCCCCACACACGCACAAAGAAAACGAAGGGAAAGAGGGAGGGAGGGAGGGAGGGAGGGAGGGAAGGAAGGAAGGAAGGAAGGAAGGGAAGGAAAAGAAAAAGTAACCTAAAACTTGCCTCCAGGTAGAAAGTTTTCCTTTGGGTTGGTTTCCATATTCCAACGCTCTTACTCTCATCTCATAGTCTGCATGTTAAGAGTCTCTATAAAGAGCATTTTACAACTAAACAAGGGACTGACTAGCCAGGGAGCCAAGAAGCTGCCAACCTTTAGGACTGAAACACAGTAGCTGTATTATTGCAAGTTTCAGATGTCATTACTCCCTTACTTCTGTAAAGAGTTTTGTTGTCTCCCAACTTTATTATTTTCTTGTCATGTTTGTGAATTTATTAGCAGTTGTCTCTATTCCTTTCTTTAAACTCTCCATTATGGAACTTTCAAACATATACAGAAGTAGTGAGAATAATAATCATGAGCATCCAGACACCCATCACTGCCTACAACAAATACAGACCAAAAGATGCCCCGTTTCACCCGGTCACCACTGTTCCCAGTTGACTTACTGGGGCAAATCCTAAGCAGCAGTGTCATGTCATTGCTAAATCCTCAAGAATGTACCCCTCAATTATAAGGATGCTTAAAAACATTATAATCACAATGCTATTATCTTTAAAACTTAACAAAATTTCTTAATATCATTAATATTCAGTCTGTGTGCAATTTTTCCCGATTGTCTCATAAGTATATTTTTCCGATTGGTTTATTTGAATCACACCCAAACACGATCCACACGTCAGTGTCCGCCGTGTGTGTCCCCCACGGTCTAGGTTTTGCCGATTTCATCCCATATTGTCTAACAAGGTGCTCCACACCCAGCACCTCCATAAACTGATGGAAATACACAGTCAGACTCAGGTTAGCTTTAGTTTGCCAAGCACACTGCACAGGTGATGCTACCTGCGTCTTACTGCTTTACATCTGAAGGCTCATGATGTCTCCTGTTCTCTCTTTTTGTGATTCCAATCCTGTGTTAAAGGACAAAAGCTGTGGGGGGGAAAATGAACTAAAGCATGTGCTTGTTAAATCATGTTGCTACAGGTAACTTTCAATAAGAACTTGAAAGGAGAGTTTGCTGCTTGCTTTCCTACGATTTAAACCTAAGGAACCCACCGATTAATACTGCTTGCTGTGACTTAATCTCCACCTTTGATGGCATTGCCTTTAGCTAGTCCCTAAAGATGACCAGGGCTGGCTCCTCAGCATGGGACGTGGACATAGACAGGCAGAGCTGGGGGGCAGGAGGAGCAGTCTAGGATGAGGAGTAGGTGGGAACCATGGAGCTGACACCCCTCCCTCATTACCCAGCCCCCCACATCTGGTTACCACAATATGTGGCTCCTCCTTTCTCGAAAGCTCCAGAAAAGGGGTTCTTAACTGTTTTGTGTGCCATACCCCCATTTTTGTGGACAGTTGAAGTGGATGGCCCCTTCTTAGAAGGATGTTTTAAATGCATAAAATGCATCTGTGCTGAAATAGTTACCAAAATATTAAAAATATGAGGTGGCCCTCATAATCAGTGTAATTTCAAAATACTGATGAACATTATGTAGCATTTAGAGATTTCTGCAACAACTCAATGTGGCATGAAAATATCTGTGGGGTTTTTTGGGGGTGGGGGGTGTGCTTCCCTGGCGGGGAATCAACCCAAGGCCGTGGCGTTGAGAGCACTGAAGCCTTAGCTACTACACCACCAGGGAGCCCCCTCTGTGGTTTTTAATGGATGACAAAGCCCCAGGATGGGAGTTCCCTGGTGGTGTAGTGACTAAGGCTTCAGCACTGTCAACGCTGTGGACTGGGTTCGATTCCCAGCCAGGGAACTACCCACATTAAAAAAAACAAAAAACAACCCCAGGTTCTGCCCATGTTATCATGGTGTGTTGCCTACAAACATAATTGAAAGAAACACTAAATTTCAGTTTAAAATGTTACTGAAAATGAATATGTTTCTTTTTCCTAATTAAGTGCACAGACAGACCCCTTGTCCTCCTATACGTCCACCACTGTCCTTCCGTCTCCTGTTATTTCCTACTTTCACTGTTACCACACCTCTTAGCTGGCTTCCCTCTGGCTGGCTTCTAGTCCTGAATTGTTAAATCAGATCCAGTCACTCCTCCGCTTGGGGTCTGTCTGCACTCGCATGGCCTTGAGGATCAGATCTAAGTTCCTTAGCTGTAGGCCGACCACACGTACCATCTAGAATGGGACAGAAAATAACGGCACTGTCCCATTTCAAATGGTGCGCATGCTCAGCTAAATTCAACCTGTCAGTAGGCTGACCATATGTACCATTTGAAATGAGACAATACTCTTGTTTTCTGTCCCATTTAAAATGGTACGTCTGGCCAGCCTACTTAGCTGGCTCTCAACATTTTCCAAGATTAGCCCAGTGTCCAGTCTTAGATCCTGTTCTTCTAAACTGCTAGCCCTTCTCAGAAACTCACTTTTCCTCAAGGCTCAGATCAGGTGTTGATTCTGTGTTATCTTTGAATGTTGGTGACAGTTACTCCTTTACTGACAGTGCCCCAGGCACTGTGCTGGGTGTGGAGGACACAGCAGGGCCCATTCTGCCTTTCAGATCCTTTCTACTGGGTCAGCCCTGGGGTGCTGGTGGCCATTGCGATCCTGCCAGTGCTTCTCCTGCAGATGGCCGTGGGTCTCCTCTTCCTCTGCCTGCAGCGCAGACTGACAGGTACAGGCTGGGGGGGTGGGGAGTGGGGTGGGGTTTGGGTCCTTCCCGAAAAATGAGTTGGTTTCGTAGAGCTTGTTCAGCTAACATTTCTGTTTTGAATAACTTCTGAGGGAGTTCCCTGATGGTGTAGTGGCTTAGGGCTTTGGCACTAGTGCTGTCAGTGCTGTGGCCTGGGTTCCATTCCCAGCCAGGGAACTACCCACATACTTAAAAAAAAAAAAAAAAGACTTCTGAGCTCAGAATTCTATAATAGCAAGTTTTACAAATGGTACCAAATGCTTTCATCTAGATTAGCAGTGTCCAACCTTTTGGCTTCCCTGGGCCACATTGAAAGAAGACTTGTCTTGGGCCACACATGAAATACACTAACACTAACAATAGCTGATGAGCTTAAAAAAAATTAAAAAAAGATTGCAAAAAAAAATCTCATGTTTTAAGAATCTGTGTTGGGCCACAGGTTGGACATGCCTGATCTAGGTAATAGGACCTTGCATCTGCCTATGAGGTGGGGTGACATATAATAGCCCCATTTTACATAGGAGACAACCAAGGCCTGAAGTAGCCCCTGACTTACCCATCCTGATGGTTTGTGAGGGGCACACTCAGGCCTGACCGTCTTCTGGCTCCAGCACCACACCAGGCAGTGCCATGCAACTGGGAGACTGAGTTTTAGGCAGGGAGGCCTACATACTAGGTTTTAACAAAATTACTGTCAATGAAAGCCCCTCCCACATAGTAGGTATTCAAAAATTATTCCTCCTCCTCTGCCTTTCCACACTAAGGATTTGGATTCTGCTCTGGATGAAGTGCCTTTCTTGTGCCCTGAGCTCCCACTCTGAGCCATCTGCCCCACCAAGTGTCCCCTCAAAGCCAAAGCACTCAGGACCTTTTATTCTCTCCTCTCGCACTTCTAAGATGAAGCAGCAAAGAAGGGCTTGGAATACGTGAAGCAGGATTTTGGTGGGACCAACAAGCGGTCTTATTCTCCCCTTGAATTCATCCCAGAAGCTATCTACTCCTCCCACATAATAAAGGCCTTCAGACACGGGGCTGAGTGGAAAGAACTGGAACCCCAGCTCAGGGCTGCCTGGAAGTTTCCCTCTAGGCTTTGTTGCCTCACGTTTCAAGTATAGAGGACCTCCTCCCTCCATAATTGTAAGGCAGGATTAAAGGGGGTAATGTCATGTAAAATACCTCCTGCTGAGCCAGACACAAAGTAGCTGCTCAACTAAACATTTAGTTCCTCCTTCTGCATTTAGGTGGGAAGTGGCTTAACATTTACAAAGTGACAAGCCAGCAGGGTGGAGTGGCACTATAAACTAAGAACGCCCCCAAGGAAAGGAGCTAAGGGCAGTGGGGAAGGTGATAAAACCTTGTCTGGGTTTGAGGCATCATGTCTACCCAAGCTTCTCTGCATTCTTCACCCCCATACTCAATTCAAACAGCCAGGGATGAGCCTAACTCTTCCCACCCCAAGGAAGCCCTGGTCTGGGCAGAAACACCCTGCACAAAGGCCCAGGGCGCTGAGTGTGAAGGCCCCACCCTATGCCTGAGCAGGAACTAAACATGTTCCTTTTTCTATTTTAGGAAAACTTCGAGCAGAGTTAGGTGAGTTCCAGCCACTGTCATTCCCTCCTCGATCCCTCCCTTCTGGTCTCTCAGCATAACCACAAGGGTGGTCGTTTCCCCAGACCTTATTTGCTGCTATGCCAATGCACTGCGTTCCCTTCAGGTGGGAAATTCACTATTTACAACTCCCAGAGCAGCTGAGAACCGTAGAAACCCTCATTCCCCTTTCCTGCTATCAGCCAGGGTAGACCAAAATCCGACAGCTTCTCTCCCTCCATTGTGTGTCAAGTGTCAGGGCTAGGAGCAGTTTTGATTAAATCAGCCAGGCTCAGAGGAGACAGAGTCGCCTTGAGCGCCTACTAAGCCCCTGTCCATCTGTTCCTCTTTCAGAAAACCTCCACAGGACTTTTGGTAAGTGGGGTGCCTGTTCCCCCCAGGTCAGCTTGCTGCTCCGCTCAGTTCTGGTCACCTGAGGAAATGTGGCCCCCGGGCTCCTGGTTGCTTTCCTCCCCATCTTTGTCCTTTGAGTTGTTGTCTGCATCTAGGATGGTCAGGAAACAGCAAAAACATACACTACACTTCTCTGCGCCGGGCACTAAGCTAACAGCGGTACCTGCCACCTCATTAGAGGCACTGCATGCACATTAGTTCTCTTCTCAGGAAATACAAAGGGAGGTAAGCAGAGCCCCTGCACAGATGCTTCACGTCCAGGTGGGAAAGTGACACATACACATGAATTAACTGGAGGACGAAGTACAGTAGATGCTCAGTTAACTGGCACCTGTTATATGTGAGTAGACTCTCGGAGTGCTGGTTGCTTGAGGTCCGGTGAACAGAGTCTACTGTAACTGTGCATCAACTGAACACACGTGATGTTTTCATGAATACAGAATGAGTAACTACACTTGACTAATCGGGGAAGGCTTCTTGGAGGGACAGTGACAAACCCAAGCCCCACTAGAATGTTGTTCAGGCTTCATAACTTGTCATTTCAAAATATGGATAAACGTAAACAATATTTCTCCAACATGTTAAGAAACCCAGTACTGTATGGAGAGGGTTGTGTAGGGTGTAAAAGGGACACCAGTAACCCTGTTTGTTCTGTGCTGAATGATTCAGACCCCTACTTTCTGAGGGTGCCCTGCTGGAAGGTAACCCTGTTTGTAGTTGTGCCGGTTCTCGGGCCCCTGGTCGCCTTGATCATCTGCTACAACTGGCTGCATCGAAGACTCGCAGGTGCTGTGGTGGGGTGTGAGGGGGTGTGAGGGGGTGTGTGGGGGTAAGCCGGCAAACAGGATGGCGGGGCAGCTGACAGAAAACACCGAGACACTGAGCAGTGGGGGCCAGTCCAGAATGGGAACCAGAGATGAATCAGGGACTTCCTTCCTCCTGTGTCCCCAGGGCCAACCCCAGGCTCCTCCGAGGCCATGAAAAGAAGTGATTACTAAGATCTGAGGGTGGGTGTGGGTGTGGGGTTTAGCTAAAAAGGGTGGGTGGGTCCCTGCTAATCTGCCAGGGGAGACTGGGAAGGGGCTAGTCAGCTTCCACTAATCACTTATTTCCCTTTGTTTACAGGGCAATTTCTTGAAGAGCTAAGTAAGTTTTCTCCTCCTACTTATGAGCTAGAACAAAAAACCCAGGAAAGTAGCAAGAGAAAGGGGGAGAAGAGCTATGAGGGATGGAGCCCAGAGGAAAGGAGGGGCTGGCCAGGAGTCCCAGGAAGCAGGAGCCAACAGGGCATTTTAGGGAACACACTGGGGGTGCCCCCCACCTGCAGCCTGACCACACCAGGAGGCCCTCCTTCCCATTCTGTAAGCAAACTGTCCCCTGCCTCCCTCCAAGGCCACCCACTGAGGTGGCTGTTGAGA
Organism: Lyroderma lyra; assembly: GCA_004026885.1. Lineage (NCBI taxonomy): Eukaryota > Metazoa > Chordata > Mammalia > Chiroptera > Megadermatidae > Lyroderma > Lyroderma lyra. The sequence continues at coordinate 10,091 of PVJL010004164.1, forward strand.
CAGAAAGACCCTAGAGGGCTTTCCCACTCCCTGCTTTAATGGTTTAATGACAGAAACCACTGAAATCTTTCGGATTACTTTCTCCTCCTAGGAAACCCCTTCTGAGTGAGGCTGCACCTTGGCAGAAGCGGAGAGCTGGCCTGTTCAAGGGGATGCTGCATGCATCAAGTTGCACACTCAGTGGCCTTTGCTGTGAGGACGTTCCAATTTGCCCTTCCAGGACCGCTCTCAATTCCAAATAGGCTGGACTTCTCTTCTGTCATCTACCTTTCCCTGGCTCTTTTCTCATTTCTGCTACCTGCATCTTTCCAACTCCTCTCTGCGCCTCCCAGCAGGAAGCCTCTCTGGCTACAGCCAGGCAGGTGCTCTGCATCAGAGGACACCTATGCTGGACAGGCACGCACAGCAGGGTCTCTGTCACGTGCTGAAGACCATGACCCTCTCAGTGCAAACCAGAGCCAACTTTTCAAATGGTCATTGTTTCTTCCAAGACCTCAGGCCCGATGGGCAGAGTGCAGTGAGCTGCAGAGTGAGGATGGGGAGAAACCCCCAGAACACTGGCCAGAGCCCCTCTCACCCCAGCAGCCTACAGAGGAGCTAGGGAAGTAGAGGAGGAAAATGAGAGGGCCACACACCTGCTTTAGAATCTTCCCTTTTGCTTCCACAACTTGTATGGATGGTCACTCTGATTCGGATGGTCCCTCTGACTCTTTCCGTCTTTGCATCCTTTTTCTCCTGTCTCCATACCTATCAGTATCTACTGATTTATTCAACAATTACTACATGATGATTTATCAGACACAAAGAAGTTAGGTGCTAATTAATAATACAACTTTCCGTGTGCCACTTCTTGCCCCTTCTCCCTTCTGTATTTTTCCCATCATCCCCTCGTCTCTCTTCCTCAATCCCATCCTCCTTACCCTGGAGGTTAGTCTTCAGGAAAACCAAACACAAAGAAAGGCCTCATCAGAAAGACCTTTATGTTCCAAGACCCTCAGTGCCTCATTTACTTCTTCCCTCTGCATGCCTTCTTCCTCCCCTCTCCCCTCTCCCGGGGAGGGGTGTGTGGGGATCGTGGGACATCAGTTCCTCTCCCCACTCCCTGCTGTAGGGGAGCCACCTTGGAGAAAGCCAAGCCATTGAGCCAGAGCAGCTCCGCACGCATGAGGTCCGCCCAAGCACAGCCCCTTGGCCTTGTAGCTCCCCCAGTGACCCACCAGGTCCTCCTTCTCCCCAAAGCAGATGTCACACACAGGACAGCGATAGATCTTCTGCTTCCAGTGGGTCTGCTGGTGCCTGACCAGCCCAGACAATGAGCTCAGGGACTTGCCACAGCGGAAGCAGCAGTTTGACTGCTCTGTGAGGTGGGCCTTCTGGTGCCTGGAGAGATGGGCCTTCTTACTAAAAGTCAGGGGACAGTAGGGGCAGGAGAGCACCTTGAGCTTTGAAGGTTTCAGTAGGTAAGACTTGGGCCTGGGATCCAGGCCATGGGCTCTGAGGTTGACTGCCTGGGTCCTGGTCACAGGCCCTGGGGTTGTGATAACTGTCGCCTGAGCTTTCACAGTGGTCACCTGGTTCTTGGTGGCAGGTGCCTGGGTCCCACATATAGGTGGCTGTGTGTGAGCTGTAGGACCTTTGCTTCTAAGCATGGCTTCTTGGGTCCTGGCTGCTGACATGTGGTTGATGGCTGCAAGGGCCTGACTCCCAACAGTGGGATCCTGGAACCTGGCTGTGGTGTCTGGGATCCTCCCAGAATGCTTCTGGTTTCCTACTGCCAGATCCTGGTTTTGGTGTATCTTCTGGTGGCGTTTGAGCTCAGACTGGTCCCGGAAGCACTTGCCACAGTCAGGGCACGAATGGGGCCGGTAACCCAGATGGACACGGCGGTGGCGGCTCAGCCCAGATGCATCACAGTAGGTCTTGTCACAGAGAGAGCAGCAGAAGGGCCTCTCCCCAAGATGCATGCGTCTGTGACAGCTGAGGGCCTTGGGGTCCCGAAATGATTTCCCACACTGGCTGCAGTGCTCAGTCTGCTTAGGATTGTGAACAAACTGGTGGCTGTGAAGGTTGGAGCGTTTGCTGAAACACCTGCCACAGATGTGGCAAGGAAATGGGGGCCCAGCCCAGGGTGCTGGGGACACTGGGTCCCTGCCCACGGGCCCAGCTGGAGCAGAGGATATGCCTGACTCTCCGCAAGCAAGGGAGACCTTGTCATCGCTGGTGCCCTCATCTCTCAGATTCTGACTGTGTCCTTGAAGTTCCTCCTTCTTGCCGCCTATAATGAACGAGGAAGAACACACAGCTCACCGCGACAGCCCCACACTCCGCCCAGGCCCAGCATCCCCCTCCTTGCCCTCACGGTTCATCCTCACTCTTGGACCTCATGGGCTAGAGTTAAGAGTAAACTCTTGGGTTTTTCCAATTAAAAGTGAGTAAAAACCTAACTGGAATCTTTCAACACTATCAGAGATTAAAATTTTAACCTGTAACCACACGTTTTGAAATCCATTCCTCTCATTTTCTGTACTGCTCACACTCCTGCAGATACTCACAGGTCACCTCATAATATAGCATGCAAATTGGGACATCTGAGCGAACAGAGCTGCTACTGGAAGCCAGGATGGGAAGTGTAAACCAGGACGAGAGGTCGGCCTGGCCTTCGGATACTCACACGTCCTTACTCTGCCCTCAGGTACACACCTCCCCTACTCAGGCACAGCTTCCAGTTCATCCTCTTCCTTTCCTTTCCTCTTGGAAAAGACTTTCTCATTAAAGGCGTGTCAATGACATAAGCAAGCTACAATCCCTAGAAACTGGACATACTTGTTCTGAATGGCTTATCAGGGGTGTCCAACCTTTTAGCTTTCCTGGGCCACATTGGAAGAAGAATTGTCTTGGGCCACACACAAAATACACTAACACTAATGATAGCTGATGAGCTTTAAAAAAAAAAGGCCATGCATAATTTTCATAAGGTTTTAAGGAAGTTTACGAATTTGTGTTGGGCCGCATTCCAAGCCAACCCAGGCCGTGCACTGCAGGTTGGACAAGATTGGCTTACACATTAATCTTCTTGCAGCCAAGGGCTCGAGCAGATGAGCTCAAGTTCCCTTCCAGCTCCAGATGGCCAGGCTGGAAGGGTCCAGGCTGGGACACAGTATGCAGAGCCCTGCTCCTCTCACGAAGCTTCCCATCCTTCTTCTCTCCTTTGTAATTCTTACCTGAAGGGAGGCTGCCTCTGTCTGGGGGACGCAAATCTGCTCTCCACTGTTTCTCTTCTTGTTCAAGGTTGGTGATCAGATCTGGATTAGACAGAAAGAGTCTAGCTGGAGAGAGGGAAGAGAAGGGACTGGGGCCCCAGGCTTGGCCCCTTCACAACAGATGGGAAAATAGGCTACGTTCTTTCATATCCTTGGTTAAGAACCATGATCTGGGACACATAGATGCAGGGAGGAGACACTCAAAAGGCCAGCTCCTAACTTCGTGCCTGGTACACAGTTGGAGTACCTCAGTGAATACTGATTAGATGAATAGGCAAATTTGCATTTTTTATTAGTTTCAGGTATACAAAGAACATAATGACTTAGATATTTACATAGCTCACACAGTGATAATCCCAAATCTACTTACATAGCTGTGCCGATACCACTGACTAAATTCCATATGCTGTACTCTACATCTTGTGACTATATATACTGGGATGCCAAAAACATGTATATACATTTTAAGAGATGTTATCTATGTATTACTTTATGAAGTTTAATTTAATTACAGTAGCAATATATAGTATGACATTTGCTCAAAAGATGACGTTAATCAAATGAATCCTAGTGTCATCATGTGACAGGCAGAACAGTCAAAGAAAATGTCGAAAGCACAATTGTCATTTGAGAAGTGCAAGACCATTTTGAAGTAATAGTTGAGAACGTTGTTTGAGTTTCCCCCATGTTCTCCTGACTTAACACCCCTTGATTTCTACCTATGGGGGACCTTAAAGGATGTGATGCGCCATAGAAAACTAGCTAAACTGACAGTACTTCGGGAAGAAATTGAAATGGCATGTGCAGGGATACAAGTGGATACTTTGGTCAATGTTGCTCAAGCAGTAGTTCACCATAATCAAAAGTGTCTAGATGCTGATGGTAACACTTTGTGCACCTCTTGTAACTGTAAATGTCAAACATGATTTGTACGCATTTTTTGTTATTGGCATATATTGAGTGTTATCATTTTAATACAGTTTTTTCCTTTCCTAAAATGTGTATACATTTTTTGGGCATCCCTGTATATTTTAAAATTATAGTTGACATTCAATACTTTTTTGTATTATTTTCAGGTGTCAAATCTGCGTATTTTGAGAACAATGCAATTGTTCAAGAGTTATCTTTGTTTTCATGCGGTCTGTCATTTCTTTTCCTTTTACCCTGAGCTTAGCGACCCAGATCTTTCACACCTGAGAACCAAGGGTGAGTGAAGCCACCTGTCAGCTGATCTCCCTGACCAGGGAAACCAAACCTCCCAGATGACTGGAAGAGGGGCCTTGTTGAGGGAACCCCAGCCTCTTACCCACAGACACCAGGTTTTTGAAGGTCTCTGACATAACATCCTGGTAGAGGACCCTCTGACTTGCATCTAGACAGGCCCACTCTTCCTGAGTGAAATTCACTGCCACATCCTCAAAGGTGACTGGCTTCTGGAAAAGCAAGAGAGACTCAGGGAGTCTGTGTACACACAGAGACAAACATCCAGTCACAAGGTTCAGAAAATGAAGAGAAAAATAAAACCATGGAAGTAGAGGTGAACTATGAAAAGATAGGCACAAAGTCAACAACTGTGACGCACAGAAAGGAAAGGTAGGATGGAGAGGAGAGAAGAAAAAAAATAGAAGGAAAAGAAGGGGTAGATACTGAACATAAATAGGAAGGGGAGCTGAGGAAAAAAGGCTGCCACTCTGACGATTTCAGGAAGTACTCCATGAATGATCTGGGTGGTGTAGGGGGCTGAGCAAGACCTTGCAGCCCCCTTTCCTGGGTGTTCGTTGTTCAGTGTGAAACAGTCTGAGATGTCATCTGACCTGCAGACAGAGGCATGAACGCAGGAACTCCGGAGTGCGGGGCCTGGACCACCCCCCCCCAACCTGCCCCCAGCCTGGTCTGCTCACCTGCACCCATGCTGCCCAGCAGGGCTCTCTCTTCATAGCTTCCTGTGGGGCCTCCTCATCCACGCCAGGGAGCAGCTTCTGTCCAGGCTTGATCAGCTCCTGCTGCCCAAGCCCTTTCTCTTCCATGGCGTCTCCTCCTAGCTTTATCCAGTCCCAGCCTCACCCCTAGAAGTGACTTGACACCTTCCGGGGGCTAACTCCCTGCCAGCAACCGACCAAATGGAGAGGCTTTGCAAAGTCCCCAGGGTCTGGCGTGCTTCCTGTGACAGAGGTATCTGCTCCAAGGAGCTGTTTTCCTTTTTTGTTCTGCTGTCCAAATTCTCCTTTCACAATCAAGAACACCTCTATTCCCTGAAAGCCAAATGACAGACTTCAGGGACTTGGTCAGCCCTGGCTCAGCAGCCAATGTCCAGTAATGCCATCTGCCTTCAGTGTCACTCTGCTTCTGACCACTCGCTGGTGCCCTGCTCTGAACCTGAGGTCAGAGAGAAAGAAAACACATCAGCAAGAGGGGGAGCGAGGCATGAGGGCTTCATTACTGAAGTAACCGAACTGCTGTGCCATGTAACCCCAGCACTGTCCTGTCAGGGAACAATTCTCAGCCTCATGCTAATGGACCTAAAGTGCAGACACACTAAGTTGCTCAAGGACACTCCTGGTGCACAGCAGAATCAGTGTTCAAAGCTGGACTCTGTACCCCTGAGGACATGCTTTCCATGGTCCCTAACCACTTTCTAGAGCAGCAGTGCAGTTTTCTGCAAAGAAAGCATGTGCCTGAGGTCACCAGCCGGGACCTGTCACAAATGAGTTTGCACAACTCTCTTCATTCTGACCTGGTTTCATCAGAAAATGAGATTCAAGGAGACACTCTAACATCTCATCTAGGAACAAAAATATATGATTCTGTGAATTTTTAATATACACAAACCCTTGTAAAGCACAGTGATAAAACCAGCAGCAAACATGTACTCACGATGAGCCCAGCCCCGTGCTTACCTGCCCACCAGAAATTTCCTGCTCTGAACACACGGCTGCAGTCGCCCTCTTCCTGCTGTCAGCTACTCCACTTCTTCACCCTTCTGAGATGGAATGAGGAGAATAAAGACATGAAAACCTGTTGGCTTTCTTCTTTCACTTTTTTGGCCAGGTGATAGAACTGAAAATACCAGCAAGGAAAGGGGCATTTGACAATGGCGTTAACTGGATCGCCACAAAGAAAGTTGACATAAAAGGTGCATTCCTAGGCTGTGAAGGTGAATCCCTTCCTCCCTTCTTTCCTTTCTTTCAAGACTTTTCACAGTCATTCTGTGAGGTGTATAGGTCTGGATCATTCTCCTACTCTCCAGCGGAACACAATGAGGGCCACATTGCCGAAAAGTACCAAATATAGTCTCCTCAAGGCGCTGGCTTTCCTGTTCTCCCCAGCACAAAAGCCCCACTTTGGTCGCTCATCCTTGGAACAGCATTTGCTGTGACAGACTATCTGTCGGTAGAAAGAGGCTCCGGGTCGAGATCGTAAACTGGCTCTGGTTTGGGGACAGAGCATGACATGGAGACTGAATTTCTGGCAGCTGTTTGCCTTTTACGTCTACCTCACCAGGTCCCAGAGCTCAGCCCGGCCCGCTGGTGCCGGGTATAACTCGAGATTTTGGGCGCAGGGGTCTTACCAGTCCCCGGGCCAGTCCCCGCCCTTCCAGAACGTAAGTCCCCCGAGGGAATATGTCGCCATCTTCCAGTCCTGAGTCCACCAAATCTTTCTGTAACCCCAAACCAATTCCGAATACGACCGTGGACCCGCGCTCGCTGTGCCCACCCTGGTGTCCCACCCCTCGAGTTTTCTGCCCTTCAGCCCTTCGGCAAGCGAACCGGCCCTCGGGCACTCGCCCGCCGCCTCCGGGTCTCCGCTCAGTCCCTCAGAACCGTTTGCAGCTAACTCAGGCGCGCCGCACGGGCCTCGGCCCCGGGGGTGCTGGCCCGGCCCGCGTGCTCACCTCGTGTCACCGCGCGCCCAGGTCCGGCACTAGCCCGGAGGTCTCCGGCGGGCAGCAGCCGTGACCGCTGTGCTCATCACCACGTAGCTCGGCAGGCGCTGATCGACACCCGTGGATGGGGATTTTGTGCTCAAAGTAGCCCCACTGACGGGGACGGCATTGCCTGATGCCCGCCTGTCCCGAAACTTCTTTTCTGAGATGCCGACTTTCTCAACACCTGCCAGGAGCCCCTCCTCAACGCCGAGTCCCCAACGCGTCCAGTTGCCTCCAAAGTTAGGGGCGCATTGCGGTCCTCGCTGCGGAGGTCAGGGGCGGAGGAGTGCGGGGCAAACCCCTTCCATTAGCCTGAACCACTGCGAGCTCAACTCCCATCTGCGTAGTCACTCGCGGCGAAGAATTCCTCGCCGGTGCACTGTTTCCCGCCCGGCCCCGCTCCCTCTCAGTCCTCCCAGGCACCGAGCCCGCAGCCCGGTGACCCAGCTGAGACGGTGGGCCGCCAACGCCAAGTGTTCACAATCTAAGCGGAAAGGAAGAGACCCTCCCCGCCCCGCCCCACCCCATCAGCCCACACCTCCTACCAATTGTAACCGCTGGTGCCACCTAGCGCTAAGGATCGTGCCTTATTCCCCATTTTAATTTACTCTTGGAATAAGAATTAAAATAGCCGATTAAAGGGCACAACCGCCAACCTCCATCACCTGGAGCCCAAAGGACAAAAATGAGACCCTCACAGGCTCCCAGAAGACGACATGGAGTGACAGAGCATCTTAGAAAGGCAAAGTAGAGCATACACAAATAATTTACATGATGACGGATGGTAGACAGGTAAAGGAGCAGAGGAACATGCCCAGGCAAAGTTCTACTTACCTTGGCCACGAACCCGAACCCAAATTCTTTCTCATCTACTTTTCTTTTTTTTATGAGCCCAATGGAACTATTTCACATTGGCATGTAGGTTTATAATTTACAAAATACTTTTGTAAATGGCGCCTCCATTAAATCCTCACAAACACCATGGGAGGTAGGATTGTTATTCCGTCTTTACTGGTGAGTAAACAGACCCAGAGATGTTGAGCCTGGCCACAGCCCACATCCTGCTGCACAGGACCTGAACTAGATCCTTTGCTTTCAAGTCGCCACACTGGTGTCGGGGCCCCATGATAAGTGCTGGCTGACTGGCAGGTGCAGGTTTTAAATCTCTAATGTTCCCAGGTACCTGACAAGGTGCTCTGCCTTGGACAGACACTTCATGTTTGTGGACGGAGGTGGGCAAAGTGGCAGGAAAAGCATGAGGTTGAAGCAGTCATGTACACTACCGCCATCTTCAGACCAACATGAGAACAGGCTGGGGAGGAGGATAGCTCCTGTGCTTCCCATTAATCAGGAAATTAAAACAGCCCTTCAAAAAGACAGGATCTACCCCTGCACTGGCATGAACCTGCCTCACTCGCTTGCCCTAAACCCAGCCCTGGTTCCAAATCACTTTATTTACAAAACTAGGCAGCTGGCCCCTGGACCACAGTTTGCAGATTTGATTTGATCCTCAGATCTTTGAGGCTCAGCAAAGAGATATGAGAGGATTAGGAGATTTATTCACTCACTCAATAAGCATTATTTTAGACAATAGGTTTGGAGACAGAGGGATTGGGGTAGACCCAGTTTTATTCATCTCTGCAGTCTCTCAGCAGCACTCAGCTCAATGCTTTGCAATTGACACCTAGTTGAGTTACAGGAGTTTATTATCAGGACAGGAGGGCAGCACCATACACACTATGCTGCATTCAAAGTCCTAAAGTAGGGATGCACCACGAAAGGGAACTGGATTCAACTCTGATGACAGAGACTGAGCATTCTAAAGTGTGAGGTGGGGTGCTAACAAGGGGGCTATACTGAGCTGGAACAAGGTATGAGACAGATGCTGAGTTTTGAGTGTGAAGAGAATGAGCTGGAGAAAGGAAACCGCAGGAGAGCTGGGTATTGTAGGAACTTCTATGAGAATATAAGGAGGCTGGGTTTGATAGAACTGAAGGCCGATTGGGAGTTCTCTGGTGGTGCAGTCGCTTAAGGCTCCGGTGCTATCAGTGCTGCGGCCTGGGTTCGACTCCCATCTAGAGAGCTACCCACATACAAAAAAAAAGGCAAAAAAAAAAGAAAAAGAAAAAAGACAAAAAAAGAAGAAAAGAAAAAAAAAAAAAAAAAAAAAAAAAAAAAAAAAAAAAAAAAAAAAAAAAAAAAAAAAAAAAAAAAAAAAAAAAAAAAAAAAAAAAAAAAAAAAAGAACTGAAGGCCGAGAATAAAGGATAAAGGGAGCAGCCCTGCTGGCTCTGACCTACAACATTCCAAACACTGACATAAACCCTTCCACTAACCACCAGACTAATGACAAAGACTAGTCTGAAGTTTAGAATAGACAGGGCACCATTTGGGCAGCTATATTTGAATCAACTTCCTAGTTCTTGGCCGGTAACCATTGCTCCAATTCTTTCTCATTAGTGGGCTATCCATGGAAGACCTCCACTTCACTGTTACAATCTGGCAAGCTGTGGCAAGCTATTTTAAGCTACTGTTGGAAAAGGTCATTGAGAGAACATGACTGCACTAGGAACTATTTCAAGGATGCAGCCTTGAGTATGATGTTGAGGCCACCTGGATTAAATACGTGCCTGAACCCAGCTAAGGCCTCTACATAAACTCTGAAGATCTTTACGGGTGTGTGCAGAGATCTACATATCTTGCAGCCACACAAGACAAGCCTTGTGTCCAAGTTCCCTTGCTTACTATACCCTCCATCTACCAATCTGGAGTGGCCTGCCTCTCAATCTCAGTGTCAGTTATGAGAACCAAAAGTGGATGCTATCACTCTACATGGTGGGAAGAATTCAAGGCCATTGTCACATTGCTCATCAATACTCCCCCTGATCAACCTTCTTATAATTTTACTGATTCATGGGCTGCTGCCAATGGCCTCGTTATTTGGACTGACACTTGAAAAACTACACTCATTAGATATCTCTTTGAAGCTTCAAACTGTGAAAATAAACCCTAAGTGTTGATCTAACCTTCTGGGTCACTCAGGCAAATGGCCACAGGCAGAACTTGTTTGCTGATGAGACTGAGAGTGGAAATCAAGCTGCCTGTTTCATGGAACCTGTTTCATGCCTGGATCCATCATCACACCAGACGTGGCAACAAATCCAGAGTATTTTGTCTGACAATGGTGTGCCTTTTATCACAAAGCCTCCTGACAATGCACTAATAGTCATGCTTCCTACCATCATTCACAGGCTGAAAGGGCTTTCTTAAAAGTTGACTAGAAAGGATGTTTTACTCTTTCTCTCACCTCCACCTGGCCCAGCTTGGTCACTGATTGCTGCTGTCCCCGCAAAAAAATCATCTCCTCATGGCCAATTCCTGAGTAATGATCAGGATAAAGAACAGGATAGACCTATTGGAAATGCCTGGACATGACACTCGTTTCTTTTCCCTGAAAGCCTGACAGCAACCCCAGGCTAGGCCTGGCTAGTACACCCTTTGGGTGGTGGCCTAGCCGTAAAGGGGGGCTAAGAGATTAAAACTCAATTCTGGCCCAGCTACTTGGGTCTCCTGTTGGATTTACTTGGTCCTAGATTATAAGGATAATAACCACTTGATTGAATACATTGCTCATTAAGTCCCAAATCCCCACAGACCAAAGCAGCAAGCATAACGTGTCTCTGTACAGTTTATAAAAATGTTCTTAGGGTGGTGTAGTGGCTAGGTTTCGGTGCCCTCAACGCTGCAGCCTGGGTTTGATTCCCAGCCAGGGAAGGAACGAACAAACGAACCAACCAACCAACCAACCAATAATAAATAAGTTCTTGGTCCCTCCTGTTGAAATGGAAAAGGATTCTGATTGGTGCCACTTGGGTCACATGCCAATCCTTACAGCCAAGAAAATGATACTATGTGAATAGAGGGGGCAATTCTCTAAGAAGAGAGTGGGATTTTGTTTACCAGAAAAAGGGACATTGGACAAGCAAAAAACAGAAAAAAAGCCACACTTACAGAACACAACTTTATGTATATAAAATATAAAAGAATACTTTGGTATGTCACACCCACATCCCAGAAAATTTCAGAAACAGATTGGCTCAATTTCTTACTCCTTCCAACAGCATCTTTTGTCAATATGGGAGACGTTGGACAGTTCATTCTCAACTAAGTCAGGATACTTTAATTTCCCTCAAATCATGACATACTGATGATTAAATGAGAAAATAAATGGTGTTCCAACCATGGCAGACACTTATTAAATTTTCTCTCTCTATACCACCACCTTTCCTCTTTCTGCTATGAGGTTATCAACAAAAACATGAGTCATGCTAGATGAGTTAAGTTTATTCACTATTTGACAGTAGGTGACAGGTGAATTTTGGAAAGCTTGTACCATCATGGTGCAGCTGGTCTGCTACCATCTCTTCAGGCATAAAATTTATCTTGTTCAGCCTTATTCTAATTTGTGATGCTAATGCAGTGATAGACTTTATAATGAGATCTATTTAAAACAAAACATCAGTCATGTACACCTTACATCCTGAGGCTCAATTTTCAAGCACTTCAACTTACCTGGTTAAAGATATTATCAGGCATGCTTTAGTGAGTGGAGTCTTACCTCATGTACCTGACTTAGTATGAGGCTTATAATAATCATCTCCTTTGCCTCTTGTCCCTGTAACCTGATGTTTCAATTTTGGGCTTTCTTAACCCTCAACTAGTGGTTCAGCTCAGTCTAAGACTGAGACTTGTCCCAATCTCAGTGGAACCCAACTCAATCCATCTACAGCCCAGCTTTGTCAGGATTTCTATCCTGTCCTGGTCTTTCATCCTGAGTCCTATAATTGCTTACCTTGTTCCTTTATACCCACTCCGGTTCCTTAAATGGATCCCTCCGGTTCCCCACCTGGTCTCCAGCTCCTCAGGACTACTGATTTCCTTGCTTTTTTTTTTTTTTTTGGTGGTTCCCTGGCTGGGAATTGAACCCAGGCCACAGTGTTGAATGCGCTGAAGCCCAGCCACTACACCACCAGGGAACCCCATCTTCTTGTTTTCTAAGGACTGGATTCTTACCCCTGAATTGTTGATCCCTCTTCCATGCTGCCTTTGTTGCCAGAAGCCTGCCAGGTCTTCTGTCATCCTCCTTCCTCCAGTCACCCTAACTGTCCACTGCACTTAGCAGCATGAGCTCCTTGATGACTGAATAAAAGGGGATTTGGTGGACTGATGGGCACTGAAGCCAGAATGCAGGCAGCTGGTACCAACTTTCTGAGACCTGAATTTGAAAGAATGCACAGCAACAGCACGGCAGCTTATTAAAGTGGGAAAAGCTTCAGCATATTCATAGGTCTGCAGGAACGATCCAGCTGAGGGAACAGGTAGTCTGGAGAGAAAGAACAGCCAATATCATGAGTTTATGAGAAAGTGGACAGGCTCCCATCTTCTACTGAGAACAAAGACAAAGAGAAAAGGAGCAAGCAGAAAGAGAATGCGCAGATGAAGGACAAAGTTGGTAGGAGTACTTAACTACCTGGACTCCAATCTTCTGTGAGGCCCAACAATATGAAATATTTTAAGTTACTATCTACTGATTTCTCCCTTTTCTTAATGCTCCCCCAAGCATGATTCTAAGGCTTGCAAACAAGAAATTTTGACCATGATGTTACTGTATTTCAATTCATTAAATCTTTCAATGTTCTTTTTAAAAGGCGGGTTCTTGACTGAAGTCTATCATAAGACATTCCAGAGTCCCTAGTACATTTGGAACTGACTATTCAAGACTTGTTTTTCTTTTGTCTCTGAACAGATGATCTCACCTCCTGCTTCACAGAGAAAATAAGAACCCATATAAAGGATGCTCCTTCCCTCAAGATAGATAATAGAGATATACAAGTATATACTTGCCTTATACCTTACCTCCTGGGAATGTCAGCTATATTCACATGGAAAAGCTTTCTGAGGAAAATGACATCAGCTGGGTGTGTTCCTTCAATAACAAGCTTCCTTAATTGTTTATTAATTTTAATTTTTTAAATTAAAAAAAATTACAGCATGGCTATGTTCCAATAAAAATTTACCAAAACAGGCAGTATCTGGTACACAGATAGTTTGCTGATGCTGATTTAGAGAATGAGCTTTATAACCAAGTTATTCAATCATCCAATAATGTGATTTTGGTAGAGCCAAAAGAAGGTAGGATGTAGACATCTCTTTTAGTGTCAGAGGAGCTATCTCAGTAAAATTTTTTTTCTTTTTGTCTTCTTTTTTCTTTCTTTTTTTTTTATCTCAGTAAAATTTTACCTCTGCATGCTTAATTGGGTAGTTTTTAAAAATAATACAGAGTACACTTTTTGGGCTGTTTCACTTGAACTAAGTTAGCATGTTGTGCTTAGATTTTATGTATCAGGAAAAAAAATCAGTGTTCATTAAACAGAAACATCAAATCTATACTAATTAAAGCAAATTTTACTTTGAACTGGCACAACTACTGAACCAATAAAATTACCATAGCTACAAAAGTTAGCTTACACATTTTCAAGTCTAGAATTCAATAATGTTCAAAAGCTATCAAATAAAATTTGTTTTTCATAAAATAATTTTCAATTATCATTGATACACAATAGTATATTAGTTTCAGGTGTTTAAAACAACATACTGATTAGACATTTCTGTACCTCACAAAGTTAGAACTTGACTAAGTCTGTTACCCATCTGACACTATACATGGTTGTTAAAATATTGACTATATTCCCTATGCTGTACTTTACATCCTCATGACTATTTTTTCAATTATAGTTGACATTCAATATTATTTTATATTAGTTTCAGTTAATCTTTTTAAGATATACCTTATCAATCCACTTGACAGTTTGTCAGGCATCTCATTTTGGATAGAACTTACCATGTAAAAACATATTCAAGTGGCAAATCCCAATGGTTTGCAACCACATTGTTTATGCACAAACCCACCAGATTTGCTGCTTGGGCTAAAGTTGCCAAAATATTTGAAAATGCCAAAACTCACAAATTATTTAGCAGCTTTCTGCAAATGCTTATAAAATCAGAACCCATTAAGCACATCTAGCAAAGCTGCCTCCTCAATATTTAAGTCGCCAATCTCCCCTGTTCCCACAGTATTTTATTTAATTGAAGTTCAAATGAACATTAAAGTTACCTCTAAGGGAACAGCTCACACTGACAGCAGGGTGGGCACTACATGGAAGGGGCTGGGAAGGCGTCTCACTCAGCTGCACCTTAGATCCAGGTGGGGTAGTCAACGTTAGAGATATTTTGGTATATATCCCTATAGACTTATTTTGGCCATTTTCATCTTTTAAAAACTCAATTTTCTAGAATTCAATTTCCAAACCTATTTTAATGAAGGGCTGATGCCAAGGGTATGACTACAAACACTGCATTTTGACCCAAATGATAGCTTAATGTTTAATTAGTTCAATAATTTTCATTTCCTTTTACCCACCAGTCTTGTTCTTCTGTCACTCCCAATTGTCTGAGTTAAACTGCTGCCACACAAGATCCCAAAGGTTCTGACCCTATTTTTCACAGCTTCATCTACTGCCACTCCACTAGCCTTGCCCTCTAATGCAGTCACTTAGAGGTCCCCTGCACCTATTCTATGGGCCCCAATTTCCTTTCTTTCTTGTTTGCTTATCAAATCCCCATCCTTCAGTTCAAAAAGTATCCATCTCTTTTCCAAAAGGCTCTTCAGCTCCATTCCAAAGGGCTGAGCAGACTTTCTCCATTGTTTCTGTAGCATTTAGAATGTTTCTATTAGCTTTCTCCTTCCTATAATATATTTATCCATCTCTGTCTCTACTACTAGATCCTGCTCTTACAGAGCAGGGGCCCTGCCTTACCCATCCTTGCATCCCTGGCAATCAGAATGCCTCATAACAGGATTCTATATCTATGGACGAAATGAATAAACTGGCTTTAGATCTAAATGAGACATCTTCTTCACCTCCTGGGTAATCACTTGCCATGGTGGTCTTTATTATTCCTACTTGCCCCCAGATTCTGTCTACCACATATCTTGTGCCCATGTATAAGGCTGCACAATTTATTTCCTAAACTCATCCTACAAAAAGTGTTATATCACTACGGTCACCTTCCAAGTACTCCCGTTGGAAAGCTATGCATTGATGACAGTGCCTAGTCCACCTTTCAAAGCAATTTTGGAACTTTTTCTGGAATGGCCATCAGAGATATCATTGCCAAATCTGAAAATTAAGTCCCTGAACCTGCCACTGTGCGCTTCTGTTGGCAGCACTGTACAACTTGTTAAGGGGTCATAACCTAGTTCATGAATTTAATTGCCAGAATTTGGGGATGACACCAGCTCTGCTGGCTATTCCAGAAAAAAAAGAGTTCCAAAATTGCTTTGAAGGGTGGGCTAGGCACTGGTGTCGGTGCATAGCTTCCCAAGGGGAATACTTCCAAGGTGACTATAGACCTATTCAGCAATGAGGTATGTGGCACCTTTTCTAGGATGAGTTTGCAAAATTAATTGTCCAACCTTGTATTTCCAACAAGCTTATATAATAAACAGTTGACCAAACTTGCTTTATTATCAGCCTAAATTTTCCATTCTGCTCTTTTTCCTTATCTACTAACTGGCCTCTTTTTATTCATATCTTTATATCATCTGCATGTTGCACTGTGTGTTCACCACCCAGAGTCAAGTCTCCTCCGTCACCATATTTCACCTGAAACAATAAAATACATAGAAAAAAACATAGGGACTAAACTGATGACCTTAGGTTCAGAGAAGATTTTATGAATTTGACCCTGAAGGCAAGGGAAGTAAAAGCAAAAATAAATAGGACTATATCAAACTAAAGTGTCTGCACAGCAAAAGAAACCATCAACAAAAAAAGGCAACCAAGAGAATGGGAGATTTCTGCAAATACTTTCAATGAGGGACTAATATTCAAAATATATAAAGAACGCATAAACTTAACAAAAAACCAAACATTCATATCTTCAGCACTTTAAGCTGAACTATGGGATTTCCATGCTTCCATCTGGGTAGAAATTTGTAGAACACCATGAAAGTAGGGGAAGAAAACCAAAAGTAAGACAATAATTCACATTATGTGGTATTTTATGCTTATAAAACACTTATTTCTTATCTCATTGGAATACTGGATGAGGAAGGTTTCATCACTCCAATTGTGGATCCTAAGGGTAAGGGTTTCCTCACATTAGACCCCCAAATACATGGCACAATTGGAACTCAAAACAAATTTTGCCATTCAAATTCAGCCCTCCATGGGGTTTAAGTCACAGGGTGCTTGAGGGATACGAAACTTGGGGACTTTTTTCAGCAGACAACAGGGAACTGCTACAGAGTTGTCCTTGACTCCCCAGGGACTTTAACACCCTGGTATTAAAAGGGGGGACTCCCAGTATTCCTTCTCTGGGAACCCTTTTGTTCAGACTTTAATGAAACTTTATTTTATGATGCTGCCAGGTGTCTTAAGAGGATGTGCGGGTAACCTTGTCTAGAATCAGTAAAGGGGGAGTTCCCTGGTGGTGTAGTGGCTTAAAGCTTCGTCGCTGGCGTTGTCAGTGCTGCAGCCTAGGTTCGATTCCTGGCCAGGGAACTACCCACATACAAAAAAATAAATAAATAGAATCAGTAAAGGGAAAGTTCTGGGAAAGTGGATAGAGAAAGAAACAAATCCTAAATTTTATTGGAAAGGTGTTTAAAAAAATAAGTAAATAAATACATTTTAGTATCTCAACTGAAATACAAGAACAATGGTTGACTATGAATGTGCACGGACAAGATGTAAAAAGGTACAGTGGTATATTATCAGCTGTTTTTGTATTCTGGGCCTGGCTCTCTCGGACACAGCTCTGTTTCCAGCAGTTAACAAATGTCCTTTTCTCTTTCAACAATATTTACTAAGTGTAATACTGTAAACAAAACAGATTTGTGGGTATAAAACCACAAGGGAACAGAAACCTAACAAACTTCAGGACCAAGCATGTAATAATGGATGTACCCAAACTTATAGATCTTGGAGAAACTCTTGCACAGGTGTACCAGAAACATGTTAAAAGAATGTCTACACAAGTATAATTTGTAGAAGAAAACAAATACAAAAGCTGGAAACAACACAAATGACACCAACAGAATAGGTAATTAAGCTGAGGCATACTCATGTCATGAAAATAAACTATACTAGAAATGTATATGAGTAAGAGGTCCTCATGTATAAGATGACTCCTAGTTTTCTAACCCAACATTAAGAAACCTTCTCAATTGGTTATTCCCATGTGTACTTGTAAGATGACCCCTAATTTTTGATCTAACAATTTTAGACAAAAGTATCATCTTATACACAGAAAAATACAGTATTTGGATTGTCAGTGTATTGGGGAATAATGTTAAAACCACAAGACTCAGCGAGATCGATGAGAACAAATGTAGAGAAGATGTCTAAAGACTCAGCTCTGGATGGAGTACTCCAACATTTAGAGACTGGGAAGATGAGAAAAAAAAAAAAAAGAACGACAGTGCCACATATCAACATAAATGAATTCAAAAATATTAATAAGCAAAGGAAGCAAATCAGATACAGTATATTTCCACTTATACAAAGGCCATGAACAGGCGATTATGGACAATTATGTCAGTTAGGAATACAGCTGACCCATGAACAACATGGGTTTGAACTATGTGGGTGGACTTACAATGCAAATTTTTTCAATAAATGCAGAGTACTATAAATGTATTTTCTTTATGATTTTCTTAACATCTTTTCTCTACTTTATTGTAAAAATACAGTATATAAGACATACCATACAAAATATGTATTAATTGACTATTTATGATATTGGTAAGGCTTCCTCTGGTCAACAGTATGTTATAAGTAGCTAAGTTTTGGGGGAGTCAAAAGTTGTACATAAATTTCTGACAGCCTATGGGAGTCAGTGCCCCAACCCTTGCATTATTCAAGGATAAACTGTATATGCACAGATGGTGAAAACTATAAAAATGTTACTATTACTACAAAATTCAGGATAGTGATTGCTTCTAGGGATGAGGGAGGGGATGTGAATGGAGGGAGCACACTGGGCTCCTGAGGTGTGGTACCATTTCTAAACCTGAGCTGTGGGTACCTGGACATCTTTTACTGTTCTTCCAAATGTACATATACATCTACACTTGTATATTACATTTCACATTGAAAAAAAAGAATATAGAACAAGAGAAAAGCATTAAGTATGACTTACTGTTATGGTATCATTCACACACAAAGAAATGAAAAGGTGAATGAAGTCTGTAGGTGCAAATGATGGCTTCAAGTTTGGCAAAACTGAGCCCTTTAACCACTTTTATTCTGAGCCATATTAGGTGTAAAATTGCCCTGAGATCACCAGTTGCTTTTATACTAGATTTGGAAGAGGAAGAGAGGATAGCTGAACTCATCAATTTGTGTGTCCAGCACTGAAAATCTTCACTGTAAACCATTACTAACAGTAATGCATTGGATTACCTTTCAGTTCCATTCAACTCAAAGGGCTTATTACACTATTGATTTGGATTCCTAAGTCTTCTGCCTCCTCCATTCTAATGGCCCATATCTTTGAAAAGTACAGTAGAATCTACAGCTGGGACATGGTGATGGAAGACCAGAGAAGAGACAGGGTAAAGAGGTTTGCATGAGGCAAATCAGGTGGATAGGAATGAGATTTGGGTACATTCCTGGTCAAATTCCAGAACGGGCAAAGGGAGGGCATTCCTGAACCCAATGTAAACATCTTTTTCGGCCATCTCATTTTCACACAGTGTTTACCTGTGGTGCTTTCTAAATCTCTTCAGGGGATTAGGGAGCCTCTCAAATTAGGGAACCTAAACTGCTACTAATATAAGCAGTGATCTATCAAACCTGCAATATTGTCAAAGACAGAAAGCTGGTTGTGGGACTGAAGTGTAGAATACAGAATTATGTTTACCTAGTGCCATGCTCTACAATATGGCAGTCACCTGCCACATGCAGCAATTTTAAATTAATTCAAATTAAATAAACAATTCAGTTCCTCAGATGCAATGGCCACATTTCAAATGCTCAACAGTCACTTGTCGGGAGTGGCTACCATATTGAAAAGCAAAAATATAACAGTTCCTTAGTATATCCAGTTTTCATTTCTCTGATTCTCTACTCAACAACTCTGAACTTGAACATCTCCTTTCCCGACTTTCTGGTATCTGAAAAGAAAATGAACTGAATGAAAAACAATAAATTTCATTCTGCTTGGCCATTAAAATTCTCATTAAATTCATAAATTTGCTTTCTGATTTATCAATGAGCATTGAAGGACATCTGTTTGAGAGAGGGTGAGTTTGGTTACCCTTTGAGTAGATTCAAACACTTGGAAAGGTCTTGCTTAAGTTGGTGACAGAAAGTGACAAAATGTGTAGGTGGAAGAAACATAATACTACACTCTCTTCTTTGACCTCCTTCCTCCTCACCCTGCTCACCTAGGCCAGGTTAGGTGACCCTCTTCATACGTCTACTACAACGCTTACCACATTTATCTGTTTAGGGAGTGATCTATGCAATTAGTTGTAAGCCATTCAAAGGCAGGGACTTCTCTCTATTCACTTCTTGTAACTAACAATGCCTAGCACATAGGCGGTCCTCATAATTAAGTCTCTCATACAAATAAACTGCATGGTGCAAGCTAGATTTTTATGGTATGGTTAATAGTTCCCAGATAAAGGTATGAATGGGAATTCAAAGACCATACACTTACCTACAGCAATTTTATCAAGATAACTTCCCAGGGTTGGAAGAAGGGGGAATGGAAGAGGCAGATGAGAACAATTCCTTATTCACCATCATTGACCAATCCAGGTCTTCCCAAGGGGAATGCTAACACTGTAGAGAAATCATAATCCTCCCCAAAATGCTATATATTATAATCCCACTTTACAGATTAAAAACCTGAACATCAAAGAGAATAAGCAACTTGAATAAACACCAAGCAACTAAAAGCAGCTAAGCTAGTTTTCAAGTCCAGATCTAGTATTTCTGATACAAATGGGGCTATTCACTGAACTCTGGGGAGAGATGAGAACCAGCATTAAAAAAAAGATTCATTTAAGAGACATGATTTTACCATAAAAGCACTGAAACTTTATTCATCTTTTATATATCCTGACTTCTCAAAAAGGTTGGCATAGCTAAGAATTTTCTTTGATATGGTTTTATAATTGTATTATTTTTTATTCTGAGACTTTTCCATAAGAATACTCACTTTAATCTGACTTCTACTGCAAGGCTGGAAAAGTGAATATGCAATAATGCTTTCAAACTTTTACCTCTTTCTTTACTCTTTTATGCTGCTGCTGTGCAGGTGGCTGGCTCTGGCTTTTTCTCAAGATTCCTTCCTTAAGTCTTCATGGTTCCTGGTGATCTTTAATTTGTATCTGTTACCTCTCATTTGCCTGTTTTCTTCTCCGTGCATTCTGGACACCATGCTCTTCTGGCACAATTTCTGGGAATGATGTTTCACTACAGGGTTGTAATAATTGTCTAAATGTTTTATTCTTAAATTCTTTCACTTGTCCTGCTCCATGTATTGCTTCTGTATGTTGTTTCATCTCTTTCTCTCAGGCATCAAGCCGCACCATTTTTGTCTCTCTATGCTTTGGGTTGTTTTCCCTTCCAACTTCTTGATTTCATCGCCTGTCTCTTGTTCTTCTATCATTTACCCTAATCTTTTACTATAGTTAAGACTCTGCTTTGGCAAGGCAGTAGTCAAAAAACAGATTTGCTTCCTACAGTGTTTCATACTCTTCTTGTTTTTTGTTTTTTTTTTTTAAATTGGCTTTTTATTTATTTATTTATTTTTGCTTTTTGGTATGTGGGTAGCTCCCTGACTGGGAATCGAACCCAGGCCGCAGCGCTGACATTGCCAATGCTGAAGCCTTAAGCCACTACACCATCAGGGAACTCCCTCTTCTTGTTATTTTTGACTTATGAGTTGTCTTGCTGCTTTCACGCCACCTAGATTTTATCAGAGTGAGGTACAGAATTTTATAATGTGACTACCTCTTTACTTTGAACCCATTTAAACAGGAGCTTACCCTGACTTTGATACCTAGAAAAGATATGTGGTCTTTTATTTATTTTGGTGTAAGAACTGTGATTTTACTCCCATCATTCCTAGGTGAGCCTGTGAGCTCTGAAAGTTGAAGTACTCACCATCAAAATCCATAACTAGTTTTTAGAAAATAGTGTTGGAGTTTTCAAAATAATATTTTGTTTTCCAAGTATGGATATAGCTAGGAAATATATGCCAGTGCCAACATACTGCTGGAGGTGTCACCTCGGCAGAAGGATTTTAAACCTCAGGTTCCTTTTCTTAGTAATTCCAAACTGTATGATGTGAAGATAAATTATTTACCAATATTTTTTTCTCCAGTGGGGACTGCTGACCTGAAGCAATCCTAGGGTCTCTAGATGCTTCAGCCCTGGCCAATCTGAAAGATAAAAAAGCAAAGGTAGATTAGAATGTGGGAAGTGTCAGAACATATCTCATATGCTGGCTGAAACAAAAAAACCCAATTGTCTTTCGTGGCCAAGGCCATTTCCACTTAGAAAGAAAAAACCTGCTAATAGGCACAACTACAGCAGGAACATTTACCACATGGAATACCACTGCATTCCTATGGTGAAGAATAATGAATGCTCTTTTAATGAATGTACCATCCTTTCATATAAATTACAAGTGTACTTCTCTTGTGGACTCAACACAAACCATTCTGAATCTTGTATAAGGGCTGTGCAAGGGAAGGGGCAGGTTTCTTGGCAAAGTGTGGCGCAAGCACTCTGTGTCAGATTGCTCAGTCCCCCAGCCTCCTCTGTCTTCTGAGATCACTCTCGACATCTTTGTTACCATCATTCTGCAGTTTCTTGATCCCGGCCCTCTCTGCCTTTCAGCACATATAACATCACTGCCCTCTAATCTTCTGTTATGAAATTCTCTTCTTCCTTATACTGCCATTAATCCTTCATCTTAAGTCCATTATGAGACTCTTCCCTGTTGAACACTTTATGTTGAACAGGGTTTATTTATAGGACATGTTTATGGCAACATAAATGAAGAGTACCTACCAACTTTTTATGTCATCCCTGGTGTAATGAGAGTTTACTGTGATGTCATCTTTAAGCCACTGAAGATGCCTGGCATTTCATTTCTAAGCCTTTTAAAAATACTATTTATGGTTAAGAGCATGGGCTTTGAAGCCTGACAGGGTTACATCTGAATTCTAATTCCACTATTTCCTATGTGTGTGACTCAGGGTGAGCAACTTAATCTCTCGACAGCAGTTTCCTCATTTATAAAATGGAGATATGACAAAAATCTGCCTCTTGGGATAATAAAGAACAAATGTGAATTAAAGAACTTGGCACAACGCTTAATATATGGTAAGTTATCAACAAATCAGTTGTCTATCCTCCACGGGTCAAGCCTCTAACTCTATAAAGTCTTTCTGGTTTACTCCACGTAACAGTTAGTTTGCCTTCTTCTGAACTTAACAGTTTTTACTCCTACAACTCATTTGAAAATCAATCATGGTTTACATTGTGATACCTATATTCATATATCACTTTTAAAATTTTAATGCTATAATTTAGACTCAAACGGTGGGAATTATAATTTGTATCTACAAATGCAATGATGTATTATCAGAAAGGTTGATATCAAATATTGGGTATCACATACCTCTTAGATACATTCTTTTTTTTTAAAATTTTATTTATTTATTTATTGGGTAGTTCCCTGGCTGAAAATCGAACCCAGGCCGCAGCGTTGACAGTGCCGAAGCCTAGCCACTACACCATCAGGGAACTCCCTAGATACATTCTTATTTGCTTAACTATATATATCTATTTTGACATTTAAAAAATGAGAATCTTACTTTTATTTCTCAGTACATAGCATCTAGCACAATACTTACATTACAGTCTGTGATTTCAAGTTCTTATAATTAATGATTTGTTGATTGGTAACTACCGTTATCACATAATACCTGAGCATCTTTCTCTCTTATATTCCCCATAACATTGTATCTATTTGTATTAAAACATTTACCAGTCAACCCCAGTGGTGCTGAAATCCTCGTCCCAGCTCCAGCCAGATGGACATGGCAGTTTCAACCTGTAGTTTTATTACACCAAGAGACTTCTCCTGTGTCGAATGCCTCTGAATGGAGTCAACTTTGTAATATATGAGGGCTTTCAGGAAAGTATACACCCATGTAACAGGAAAAATAGAGGGATTTATGGCTGGAGATTTTCCAGACAGTCCTCATATATATAAAGATGAATATATATAAACTTTTTAAAACTGTGAAAAAAAAAGCTATGAAATTATTTTTTTTTAAAGCCTGTTGTGACATGTAGAATATTATTTTTTATTTCCTGATAGATAGTGAGTGTCTAGCACCCAGTTTCATGCTCCTCCCCCGCCCTTGTCCTAAGCCCACTCCATCCAACCACCACACCTGCCCAGGTGTACTGTACTGGCTCCCAGATGGAGAACGAGTTAGGAAGAGCAGAGGCTGAGACTATGGGCTGCCCAAGTGCTGTGGGCCAGAGGCTCACAAAAGTACTTAGCAGCCCGGTGCCCTCCAGGGAGACAGAAGGCCTCGTCCAAACAATCTTAAAGGGAGGAAAAGCAACATTTGGTTTTGTTTTTTGAGGGAATTCTTGTTTCCCTTTTTTCTTTTTAAAGTTTCTTTTGGAATTTTATTTGTTGGTGAATTCTGTGTGATCTTTTTCATAAAAAAAGAAAAAGTTATAATTGGAAAAGTAAAAAACAAAGTATTTACCAGTTTTCCTTTAAGTATTCAAGCATATTTGTTTTATATGACTACCCTGAGTTCTCACATTTTGTCCCACTAGTGCACCTTCATTGTATTCTAATTAGTCATTTGTTCTTTTTAAAGTCTGAACAGTCTTCAACTTTGCAGTTCCAGGCTCAGCTCAAAGACTAGCATAGGTACTTAATAAATACTAACTGAACAGATTGTGAGCTCTAGTTGGAAAAGGGCCAGGCCTTCTAACACTTGTGTTCCTTTACTGCATCAGGACAATATTCAACTCATGATGGATTGCCAATGAAAAGGGAAAGTTGGCGAGGAAGGTGAGGTAGTTTCAATATTTCCATTTTCAAAGGAGACAGACACACAAAAAGTGAAAATGAAAATTGCCTACCATCATGGGCTCGGCACCAGATCTCCTTTTATAAGGCAGACAAGATACCCAGGTAACTGAAATTATGGGGCTTGCCACTCATAGAGTTCTAACCCCTTCACTGTTGGGTGTTTTTCCATTACTACAGAGAAAGGAAGGCCGGAGCCTTTCTGAAGGAAAGAACACAGCTTGACTCTTTCAGAGGAGAAACACAGATGGCTCCAGAACTTTTATACGAGGGCTGACCGGAGAAAAAAACAAAAAAACACCAGCCATAAATACCTCTATTTTTCATATTACATGGCTGGATACTTTCCCGACAGCCCTCCTAATGCAAGGCACTTAGGATAGCTATCTGATTGGTTGGGGGTGGAAGGGCAGGAAGGTAACTAGGAAACTCATCCACAAGCTGTCCATTAAGTACAAGTTTCTACTTTAGATTTTACTTACAGATGACTGAAAATAGCAAGGTTTTCTAAAGATATTTGTCCTCATATTTTATAAAAGATTTTGGAAATGTTAACTGTTGATCCAATGAATGATGATGATTGGCTGGACTGGAGGCAGGGATGAGGTGGAGGTTAGTCTGCAACTGGAAAGCCAAACTCGACCTAAGTCTTAATGAAATCCTACCCTCGTCAACTCCCTTGACTAATAATGGTAGCGTCAAGGAAGGGTAGTCCCAACCTCTTCTGTTTTGCCACTTCCAAAGTCCTGAGCCCCTTCCCAAGGTGTCCCATTTCATTACAGCTTTCTTTGGTTCCCAGGACTAAACATTTTTCCTCCATTTTCACCCTTACCACTTTCCTGCCCCTTAAGAAGCCAGACTCTTCCCAGCCAGGGAACTACCTACATTAAAAAAACAAAAACAAAAGCCGGACTCACACCTTCCAAAGGCCTGGAAGAGCCCCCAAAGCACGCGAACCAGGTTGGTTGAGTTCTACAGCAAGCCCTTGTCCGACCCGCGAGGTCCAAGGAGCTGTAGAACTCTTAACTTTCAAAATGTTTAGCTTTCTTTGTTTTTAGCCGCCGCGCAGCCGCAAAAGGGAAATACCAGCCCAAGAATGACGTGAGTTGTAGTTCTCTATTCCGAAGAAATTACTATTCAGTAAGGTTAGTACGGTTTTCAGGGGTGACGCGCCCTCTCACTGGGTCCCCTGTAAGATGGGAAACCAAGAAAACAAACACCCCAGGTTTGGGGTCTGAGAGGAAAAGTGGAGGGAGAGGCAGCATCGCTTACCGGTTTTCTTATCGAACTCTCAGAACCAAGCTGACGGTGGCGCAGAAACCTACTTTCGATGAGCTTCCTTTCCCTCTCAAGGTTCTCGGGATCACGCTGGCGAGTGATAATGACGTCACAACCAGCCGCTAGCCTGAACGCGTCGACACTCTAGCCCGCCTCGTGCCGGCTTCTCCACGCCAGCGCGGAGCGGCGCTCTACGCCGCGGTGCTGGTTAGCTCTTCTGGCTTGCCCCAGGGACGCCCCTGAGTTCTGGGTTACCCCACGCAGGGCGGGATTCCGAACTTCCAGTCTCCTTGGTCGCAGGGACACGAGACGTGCATGGGAGGAAAGCTTGAGTTATATATGCTTAGGTCCAGGAACGGATCAGGAGTGACCCCTGAGTGGGGAGGAAGCTACTCTCTCTTTTGTTAACCTTCTCATCTCTTTCCCAGCCCTCGACCACCTGTCGGCCATGGACTTCGCCAGCACCTGCTCCAGCTTTCGGTCGGACCTAGATTTCTGTCCGGATTGCGGCTCGGTCCTGCCTCTTCCAGGAACTCAGGATTCAGTCACTTGTACTCGCTGTGGCTTCTCCATCAACGTGCGAGGTGAAGGGCTCCCACCCAGCGGCCCGGGCTGAGGGTCCAGCATGGAAGGGTCGGAGGCTTTGGGGACCTCCAGATCAGTTCGATTGGAGGGGTACTCTTAAGCAAGAGAAAAGGCGTTTATACTTTTAGTCCCGAGACGAAACTGGAAGGGAAGGATGTAGATAGAGTAGGACCAACTGTCGAATCGACAGGGAGTTGTGGGCGTCAGCTACCTCCGCTTGTTTGCACAACCAGTTCTTACTGCCTTCGCAGACTTCGAAGGGAAGGTTGTGAAGACCTCAGTTGTGTTCCATAAACTGGGGACAGCCATCCCCTTGTCGATGGAAGAAGGGCCTGAATTCCAGGGACCCGTGGTAAGTTAATGATACCAAGGACGGACACCCTAGGGGAGAGTGGGAAAGAAATGGAGTGGGGATTGCTGAGATCTGGAGAGCTTTGTAGCCTATTCCAAGTGGGAAGAGGAGCCTTTAGAGCGGCAGTGTCCGAGAAGTGTTATAGCCTGCTTCCTGAGAGAAGTAGGGGTATAACTAGGCCTCCTTAACCACCAGCTGCTTCCCAGGTTGACAGGCGCTGCTCTCGATGTGGTCACGAGGGAATGGCATACCATACCCGACAGATGCGCTCCGCCGATGAAGGGCAGACTGTCTTCTACACCTGTACCAACTGCAAGTGGGTGCCTTTCCCTTGCCTCCGCCCTTTCTAAGTCTGTTTGCTAACTAAACAAATCCAGGGATTTACTTTTTATACTTTTTATAAACAATTGTTTCTTTTGGCCCCATCCATTTCTGTACAGTTCAGGTAATAGGGAGATTTGTGGTCGTTTTTATTTTTTAAAATTACACTTTTCTTATCCTTTTACTAGCGTGAACTAAATCTTTTAAGATATTTAAAAGGAAACGAAAATACAGAAGGCAAATATTGCTGAGTGCTCAGCATCTTATGTTGGGATCTTACACTGCTCGCTAGGAAGTTCTACTTTCATGAGAATTGGTGGTATGTGATTTAAAGATCATGGGCTCTCTGAATGGTTTTAGGAACTCCTTGTCTTTGCTGTTCTGCAGTTTCACTATAATTTATCACGATGTGGCTTTCTTGTATTTATCCTGTTTGGGATTTGTTGAACTTTTTAAAACTGAGGATTGATTTTTCTTTTTTCTCATCAACTTGGGAAAGTTATCAGCCATTATCTCATTGAATATTGTTTTTCCCCCATGATCTCAATTCTCACATTCTGGAATTCTAATTAATTAGCTGTTTATTAGACCATCTAGTCTTCATTTCTTTAACTCTTTCATATTTTCCATCTCTCTTTGTGCTGCTTCCAGGTAATTTCTTTAGGTCTCTCTTCAAGGTCACTAATTTGTCTTGAATTTATTTCAATTATTATTATATTAAAATTTTTTTGAGTTTGATCATTTTTCAGATCTCATTTTTAATAATTCCCAATTCCTTAATTATATTTTAAATTGCTCCTTTTATTCTTAAAATATATATTGCATTTATATATAGCAAACATGGCTATTTATTGTCTGTGTCTGATAATTCCAATATTTGCAGTTTTTCTGAGTCTGATGTGCTGTCATTTCTGCTGACTCTCATTGTGCTTATTTCTTTGCTTTGTGATTTTTGACTGTAAGTTCAGTGTTTTTAGAATGTGAACTATATAAATTCCTTGAGGCCTGGGGTGAATGCTGTATTTTCAGCATTTGTTTCCTTTCCCAGTGCCTTGAGGCATTACCAAGACAGAATCACTTTAAATAAATTCTTGGCTTCAGATTTTTTTTGACTGCATAGGTAGTATGAATTTGGGCTGCAAATCCATGTAAGGGCCAACTTAGGTTTAGAAAAACTCAGAGGAGACTTTTTTCCTTCCTCTACCTAGTGAGGCAAATTCCCCTTCTGCAGATTTGAATTATTTTCTTACACACTTTTACAGTGCATGAAAACTTTTACAGGGGGATGGTTCCAAATTTATGCGGATTCTACCTGTTAGACATTGTAAGTTTATCTCTGGTTCCTCCATATGGCTGTCAAAACAGCAAGGGTACCAAGGTAACAGGGGCTTCAGTTTTAACTTACCTGTTTAGTTTTCTGGTTTTACATTATTTTACCCAAAGTGAAGATTGCCTTTATTATCTTGCCATTTCATCAATGTATTAAAAAATATTTGTTAGATTTATCTTTTGAGAGTATTTTTCCAGTCTTACTTATTTATTTTCTTAACTTTTTTTTAAATGAGCATACATTTTTAATTTTTATTAGGTCCAGTTTATCCTTTTTTCCTTTATGGCTAGTGCTTTTTGTGTCCCAAGAAACCTTTGCATACTTCAAGGTATAATTCATTAGATATATGTGTGTGTATTTTTTTTTTTTTTTTTTGGTATGTGGGTAGTTCCCTGGCTGGGAAATGAACCCAGGCCGCAGCGTTGACAGTGCCAGTGCCAAAGCCTTAAGCCACTACACCAACCAGGGAACTCCCATTAGATATATTTTTAATCCCAGCATTTTTAGTTGGCTTGATGTTGGGGACTGTTTAGGAGAGCTAGTTCTTCATAATGTCATAAATAAAAGTCCTTCCTTGATTATTTCATTTTACACTGCTGGAACTTTTTCCTTTGGTCAAATATAACAAAGAAATCCTTTCTTTCTCTGTAGGTTCCAGGAGAAGGAAGACTCTTGATTTTTTCTTTTTTTTTCCCTGAGCAACTCAACAAACCCTCCCTCTCTTTTCCTTAGAAGGTGAAGAATATGGATTCTTGGATGGACAAGAGTCCATCCCCTCGTTGCCATATTTTGCTCCCTGAGGAAAAGCAGATCATCATTGGGGATCACCACTGTCCCCAGGGTACTCCTATTCCTAGTTGTTTTCCTATTAAAGTTACATTTTTCTATAAGATTGAGACACATGTATGTTATTTATAATCTGTCTTGTTTCAAAAGGAATATAGATGACCTTATTGAGAGATATTTGTTCTTTTAACAAATATATCAACTATAAAGAGTGTAAATTAGCACATGAGAATTAAAAAAAAAAAAAAAATCAAGGACAAAAGCAGCCAAGAATGAGGCTAATATAACAAAGCAATGTAAGTATTTCCTCACTATCTAAATTTATTTGGTTCCTCAGTTTAGGGAAACAAAAAGTGGGAGTTTGGATAGTGAGAGATTCAACAGAAAATTTAACCAGATGTATTTGATGTGTAAGTTTGAACAACTGAAAATCTGATACTTAAGGATACCACTATACTTTAGGTGGACATTTTGGAAATTGTTTTTTAATTGCTCTTGAGATAAATGTAATATATATTTATTGTAATAGATTCATATATAGAAAGAAAAATTAAAAGTTATAAGAACTATCACTCTGCAGAGATATTTATTTTTTATTTTTTACTTTTTTGGTGGTTCCCTGGCTGGGAATCAAATCCAGGCCATGATGTTGAGCGCTCTGAAGCCTAGCCACTACACCACCAGGGAACCCTGATACTTGTTTTTTTTAATGGGCTATACTATACATGCTGAGTTGTAGCTTGCTTTTTTCACTTTGAACCAAAAACTTAAAAAGGGAAACATATATATGTATAGTCCAGGTACAATAAACATACTCAAATTTTAGTCTGGGAATCAGTATTCTTGCATTCCTTGGCTTAAATGGTGATCAGGGGGTGATAGTGATAAGAATTATCTTTTAATTGTGTGGCTCTTTATGTATTTAGAGTTCTCAAATATAAACTATCTTGTTTGACCCCCTCAGCAACTTGGAGGGATGGGCAGGGTAGTCTTCTACGTTGCACATTTGAACTGTTCTAGTAGTTGACTTCCCTGCCTCACTCCTGAAATCTGAAACAAATCTGTTCATGTTTCTACCCAACTTGAAGCCTTTCCCTGGCCCATAACACTGACTGGATAAAGTCCAAATTTCTTAGGAAGGCCTGGAGGGCTTCCCATGTAACTGTGCCTACCTGTCAAGCTTCATCAGGCACTCCTCTATATCCCAGCAGTACAAAACTGCATTTCCTTAAGTGAACACACCTGATTTCATATTATAAGTTGCTCTGTTTACTTAAAAAACCCATTTGTCTTCCTTCGGGTTCCCTTTTTACCCATTCTTTTGCTCCCTGAGAAACACATTCTTATCATAACATAAATTGGCCTATAATTTGACTTTTTAAAAATTTTTTTTGCATTTTAAATTTATTTTTATTGTTAGACTTATTGAGGAGACATCTGTTAGCAAGGATTACATACGTTTCAGGCATACAATTCTACAGTGCATTGTCAACTTATATGACTATTTCTTAATCGTACTCATCTCCACCCATGTGTTGGCAGTATGCAACTAAATTCAATTTCACAGATGAGATTTACAGCTACGTTAATATCCCACTGCTTACATTTTTATTGATCCTAGGCCTGCCAGTCTTTCCCACTACACTGAGAGTTTCATGTGCTGCCATCTTAAAGGCCTAGTAAAGTGACAGGAAAAAATCCAAGTTGAACTTGTTATTAAGTGCCTAGCTTGAACATTTACAGGCACAGGAGTACTAGAACCCAGATTCTTAACCCAGTGTATTTCCCAACTGCTCCTAGGTCCCCTTTCTGTAATTCCCATAAGAAACGATAAGGAAACAAAACGGACCACTGTCGAGTCATGATCAAAGCCCCTTAGTTTACCTGCCTCCCACCCACCCAGAGGATGAGGGATGGGCTCAGCGGCAGGACGTCTGAACCACGGTTCCGCTCACTGTCTGCAAAAGCCTAACCCGGCTCCGCCCTTCGGTACTGCCCCCCTCCTGCTGATGAGCGTGCGCTAGCTGCTCTTCACCGCCCTTCTCCTTCCGCCACTGCAATGACTCCTCTTCCTCCAAGTTTGTGTCTCGTCCGTGCGACGCCTGCGCACTGTTACATTACAACGGAACTAATCTGGCGACGCCTGCGCCTTGACTCATTTAGTGCCGGAGAAGGGAAGAGGGGGACTACAGACTGCGTCACACCCGGAAGCAGAGAGCCGGAAGTGGGGTTGGACAGGTTATTCCCCAGGGGTAGGGAAGCGGAGGCTCAGGAGGAGGGGGAGGAAAGAAGGTGGAGGATCCTGGCTACTACTCTGAATCCGATACCGATTCTCTTAGATTCCAGAGACACAGAACAAGGGAAGAGTGTCTCATTCTCCTTCCTCCCCTCCCTTTCCTCAGCCTTAGTCATGGCCGAGGCAGGGGCCGGGCTGAGTGAGACCGTCACTGAGACAACGGTTACCGTGACAACCGAGCCCGTGAGAAAGGCGGGGGTGGGGGTGGGCGGTGCTGTTTAGGGGTCTGGGAGATACTGGGAGGGAGGCGATAGGGCTTTGAGAATTGCTGGAGGGGCTGGGTTTGGTAATATGGGAGGAGTGGGGTTGAAATCTCAAATTGGGAGAATCGCAATGTCTTGGGGATATTTGGAGTGGCAGAGGTGGTGCAAGGCTGGTCAAGCGACAAGTAATAGAGTTAGGATGTAGGTGGTGTGTGTTGTGAACCTGGGATTTAAGGAGCAAGGGAAGTGCTGAGGGAAAATGAAGGTCTGAGTAAGAAGGCACGGCTGGAGGCCAACTGGAGTGGAATTTGACGGGAAGGATACTTATCGAAAATTTGTCGAGGGGATGAATGTAAAAGGAAGCAGAATGAGGGAGCCAAAAAATGGAGATGAAGATAGTATTTTGAAAAATCAGAGGAGATGTAAATAGAGAAAAGGTAACATTTTTGGAGAAACAGCTTGTTTTCAAAGGGAGAAGTTTGTATTGGGCTTATTAACATCTGGAGTAAGGGAGTTTAGAATAGTTATCAGAGATTCCAGGATGCTAGGGAATAGATGGATAAGAAGTAGGAAAGGCTGGACTTGAGGGTGAGAGAGGTGAGAATGGAGTTTTTTCTTTAATGGGAAAAAGAATAGGGAGTCCGGAAAAAGAAAGGGAGATCATAGATTAGGCATTGGGAGACAATAATTTCCATGTATTAATACTGCCAAGGATGATTTGGGGAGGAAGATTGAGAAATGGCAAGGGCTATATTTTTTCTTTGATGATTTGCTGGGACCTTCCCTAGTTTAGAAATCATGTTTTCTCTGTATACTAGTGGTTATCAAGAACAGGAAATACTACTTCATGATTCCCCAAGGAGGTGAAAGACCTGTTCTATTTCATCTTCTCCCAGCACTCAGTTCTTCTGGTGCTCTTTCTGTGAAACTGACTGAGCTGGGATAAGACAGAGAGTAGGCCCCTAGGAGGGAGTGGGAGTGATCAGTAGGTGGGACTATAGAGGTTTGAGCAACGCTGTTAACCTTCCAGGAGAACCGAAGCCTAACCATCAAACTTCGGAAAAGGAAGCCAGAGAAAAAGGTCGAATGGACAAGTGACACTGTGGACAACGAACACATGGGGCGCCGCTCATCAAAATGTAAGTACCTTCTCACATCCTCACTGTCTTGAAGCCCCCAGATGCTCACAGTCCTTCGCTGCCTTGGTTCTATGGCATCCAGGAGAGGAGGTTAAGGTTAGAGGGGAAAGACGTAAGGAGGGGCTCAAATTGGGATGTGCCAAGGCTTGGAAGGCAAGAGGTATCCGGGGTTGGGGAAGTGGAGCTTTGGATCCCTGGCTCTCTAAAAGGACAAAGGGGGCGGGGGTCTGACTCCCAGCGGGTGGGCCTGGGCAAGCTGCATCCTGGAAGGTAAAAGGAGACAGTGGTGGAAGTAGGAATTTTCACTGAGATCCTGTGGAAATGGAACTGACTCTACATCTCACTCTTCCTCTTTTTTAAACTGGGTTCCTCCTCCCGCATCCAGGCTGCTGTATTTATGAGAAACCTCGGGCCTTTGGTGAGAGCTCCACAGAGAGTGAAGAAGAGGAAGAAGAGGGCTGTGGTCACACACACTGTGTACGTGGCCATCGCAAAGGACGGAGTCGTGCAACCTCCGGACCCAGCCCTACCACCCCTCCCCAGCCTCCTGACCCTACCCAGCCCCCTCCAGGGCCAATGCAACACTAAATTTTTCTCTCCCCCACCATTCCTGTGTTTGGCCCTGAATGTTTTCATGTGGCTACTTGGGGACTAAATCCATGGTGTGAGCCCCCCTCCTCCTGTCTCCTCTGCCTGATACAGGGAAGAAGAGAGGGTAGACAGAGGTCCTGTAATTCTGACTTGCTGCTATTCTAGAATCCAAGTGTCTGGGTTCCCTCAGCCCTTGTTTTTCTTTTCAATACCCATCCTCCTCTGCAGGGATCCAGGCATCTTGGTCCCAGTCGCTTCCCTTTGTTCTCACTGCCAAACTCTCTGTCCTGGGATCCAGTTATCCTGGCCCCCTGCACTCTCTACTTGAGTCCCAAACACTTAAATTGGGTTCCCAACAGCCCCAGCTTTCACTGCCAGGGTCCCAGTCAGATTCCAGGCAATCTTGCCCCAGCCATGCTTGTTAATCCTGGCTTAGAGCGCTTCCACTTTAATGTATTTATATAGTCCTAGCTCTCAGTCCTTGCTTGTATGTGAGGTGTTACAGAGGGCTCCCGCCCGTTTCCTCCTTTCATGCCCTTAAGAGAAGTTAGGGGAGAGCGGTGTTTGTAATTCTCACCTTTAATGGAAAATGAAAAAAGAGATAGTCATGTTCTCTCTTTTCACCCTTCTCATGTAATCTAGGATTTCTGTCAAAACTGGCTTCAAGGGAGGTCTTTCAGCTTTGGAGACAGATTGCAAGGGGCCTGGATCCCTAAGGACAAGGGAGCAGAGATGGGGCTCTGTCCCCATCTCTCACCCCTATTACCCCCTTCTCGGGCTTTGATATCTTTGCCAGTCCAGATGTCCAGTAATTTTGGCCCTCCTCACCCCTTATGGGGATCGAATATCATTTCCTGGGCTTCTTGCCATGCAGTTGCAGAGATCGATCAGATCCATACCACCATGGAGATCTCATTTATTTCCACAGATGCACAAAATAAATAACCCAACATCACAAAACGTGTTAAATATGGGCCCATTTATACATATGGGAAAAGATGTAAGAATCTATACAAGGATTAATTGGGGTGTTTGGGCCATTCCCAGGTTGAGGGAAGGAGAGGTAGCACCATTGGTTCCTTACTGTATGTGCGGGGGGTAGTTTAAAGAAGGTTCTTAATGGGAAAAGACTATAAACATGAAAAGCAGTCATGGTGGGGTAGCACCCCCCTCCCCACAAGAAAGAGATAAACCTCCCTAGAGAGCCGGGAGGCCCAGGCCAGAATCAGGCCTCTTTGTTTTTTAAAAGGAGGGTCTTGTTCCTCTTGAGAAACCTGAGAGTGGACAAGGTAGGAAAGCCCAAATTTTAGAACTATAGGAAAGGCTCTGGGTCCTTTAAGATTGGTAACGTTTGACTGACAGACTGTGTTGATGGGGCAGGGCCTGCTCCCCAGCTGAGGCCTGGAACAGTAGAAGATGGAAGGGCAGTGACCAGTTGGGAAGTAGTACTGATGTAGCTGTGGGGGAGGTGTCCCAAGAGCGAGGGGGTGGGAATGGATGCATCTCTGGGAGTGGATATGGAAACTGGAGACCAGCTGAGGTCTTAGTACTTGGGAGAAAAGAGACAGTGTAGGTGGGTGGGCAGTGCTTAACGAAATTCCCGCTGCTGGCGTGTGCACATGACCCCCGGAATGAGTAGGCTTTTCCGAGCCCAAGAGAAAGCAGCCTCTCTGTGGGCCAAACTATAAGGTTCTCAGCCTTCCGCTGGCACGATGCGCAGTGGGGAGCGGGGGTCTCGGGTGCAGAGCAGTGGGAAGATGCGCTCCCCCAGGGGGCCAGGAGCCTGGAAGGAGAAGAGCAGGTCGAGCGAACGGCCGTCGTAGAAGGCCACACGGCCCCGCTCCCAGTCCAAGTCTACCCGAATCCGCCGTGGTGGGGGCCCAGCGCCACCCAGCGGGGTGGGCTCTGGTGCCGTGAGTGCCCATAGGCGGCCACCCCGGCCCTCCACAGCCCACACGGCGCCGGCGGGACACAAGCCCACACGGCCCTTCCGTCGCACCGACTCTCCGGCTGCGCCCAAAGCATAGCGGCTCTCGCCATCGTCCTCATCCTCCCCAGAAGAGCCTCCACAGGAGGCAGCGTCCACGGTCTCCACCTCCCAGCAGTGGCGGCCAGCCCCGAAGCCCTGCGCGCCCAGCACCGCTGGAAGCTGATCGAAGCGTGCTGGGCTGTCAGGGGGCGCAGGTGTTCCTGGTGGGGCCAGTCGGACACTACGGCGGTCAGCAGAGATGAGCAGGCGGCGGTGTGCAGTGCCAGGGTCCAGGGTCAGGTCAGCTGGGGAGCGCAAGACAGGGAGATCACATTTGAGGGGTTCCAGAGTCAGAGGTAGGATATGACAAGAGAATACGCAGCAGCAGAGGGCACTCTAGAGGCCCCACCACAGCTCGAAAGGTGGTTGTGAGACCAAAGTGAGTGAAGGCATATGAAGGGTAGGCCTGGGCAAGACTCAACCTGTGCACTGATGTGCGCCACTTACTTCTGTAGAATTGGACTTGGAGAGGGATGGGGCTGGCCCATCAAGGCAGGGGATACAGTGCAGAGATCAAAGGAGAGATTGCCTGTTTTGTGGGGCTGGGGAAAGAGTGAGGCTGATCTGATGTAGAGGGAGGAGTGAGGACTGATAACCTCGATCTGCAGTTTCTGGGGTGGGGCATGGGATCTGGGTCAGCAGGATGGGGAAGGTGGATCTAAAGAGAAAGACTGATACCACATACAAAACCCCAAGTGTCACAAGGGAAGGGCAAAGGGAGGAGTCCTAGGTGTTCTGAGAAACCAGCCCACTCACCCACAGGGGCAGGTGGGAGCGGACAGGCCTATTTCTAAAGGGACCATTGAGGCAGAGTTGGAGAGAGAAGGTGGGGATAGCCATAGGGACCAGAAAGAAAAGATTGGCCTTGTGTGTATGGGGTGCCTTGAGAAAAGATTTCTGGATTAGTGGTGCTATTATAGAAGCAATGTGGGCTGGGTGGGATGATAAGTGACCAAAAGAGTGAAACATCTTCTCTGGGCAGTTCAAAGAAGGGTGGGGGGCAGCCTGAGAAGTGATTGAGGAGGGAGCTCCCCAGAAGCTGCAGAGAAGTCCCAGAATCCCAGGGGCAAGGAGATGGAGGGGCCCTGGGGTCCTTCTGGTGAGGAGTGATGAGTAATGGGGGAAGCAGAGATTCCTGAGAGATAGCTGCCCTCCAGGGATCTGTTGTGTGAGTAGATGAAACGGTAAGAGGGGGCAATGTGAGGAACTGGAGATAGACATTGCTAGGGGTTCAATACTGTTTCCTCCCAAAAAGATATGTTGAAGTCCCTAATACCTCAGAATGTGACCTTATTTGGAAATAGTCTTTACAAGGTAATCAAGTTAAATGAGGTCATTAGGGTGGGCCCTGGCCCAATATGACTGGTGTCCTTACAAAAAAAAACGGCATACAGAAGGCATACAGTGTGAAGACACAGGCAGAATACCACCTACGGGCCAAGGAACTCAGAGGCCAACAGAAACCTGGAGAGGCCTCCCACAGATTCTCGCAGTCCTCAGAAGGAAACAGAACTGCCAATATCCTGACTGCTACTTCCAGAACTGAGACAATAAATTTTTGTTGTTTAGGCCACTTGGTGTGTGATCCTATGTTACAGCATTCATAGGAAACTAATACAGATATCCAAAGGGACTTGATTATTTTTGAGGGAGAAGGCTAAAACAGACTCATTCAGTTGTCTGACTCCTGCCTTCTTACCTGTCAGCATGTGAAGCATGTTTTTGACCACTGGGTAATCTTCAGGGAGACTGTCCTCTGACTTAGGTGACTTGGGTGTTGGGGCATCACATCTGGACAGATGAAGGAGAAGGGTCAGGAAATCAGTAGATACCCCTTGATATCTCCTCTCCTACCCCACTCACAGCTTAAGGCAGGAAAGGGTAAGGCCACACCCAGAAAACAGTGTGAGTGGGTACAAAGATGTGGGCCTAGTGAGAAGGTGATGGTAGTGAAAAGGAAGGAACAGTAAATATGAAACTCACCTTCTCCATGTCTTCCTCATGTCCTGGGGTGGGCAGAAGAAAACACAGATGTGAGCCCTGAGCTTCATATTGTATTCGTATTGTATGGGGAGCCCTCTCCCCTCTGCCTGCTGGGGTGGGCTGGGTCTGAGTTGATGAGGGCCCTCTCTATCTCTCAGTGTGAGCGCCTCTTTCTATTCCTGTGCTCACTGCTCCTCAGTCTCCTCCTCCCCTAATGACCCCTCCTCTCATGCCATCACCACTTCCTTTTCATTCTAACTCGAATGGGCATTGTTCTCCCCTTCCCCATTCCCCAAGGGCTCTCAG
The DNA here is from genome assembly GCA_004026885.1 of Lyroderma lyra. Taxonomy (NCBI): domain Eukaryota; kingdom Metazoa; phylum Chordata; class Mammalia; order Chiroptera; family Megadermatidae; genus Lyroderma; species Lyroderma lyra. Next base: position 47,682 of record PVJL010004164.1, read on the forward strand.
TGACCAGCATCATCCATGCTTTTTTCTTGCCCCCAGAGTCCTTACATTTCCTTGCTGCCTCCACAACGCCATTCTTTATCTCAGTGATCCCAGTCCTTTACCCACTTTCCTGAGGGTGTGTCCTATATAAATGTCCCCTTCCCCTTCTATCACACAGACCAAACACATACTCAGAGCTCTTGGGCTAAGAGTTGGTATATAAAAGCCTTGTAATAAAGCTGCTTCATTTCTTGCCATAACAGCCTAGTGGCATTTACTGAGCCCTTTGCTTTGTGGTCTCTCTACTCTGGCCAAGGTGATAGCTGGACTTGGGTGCATCCCAGGAGGCTCAACAGAGCTGTAGGTACCATGGGCACCAGGGCAGGGCGCGCATGCTCCTCTCCAGGTATGAGAATTCCTTTTCCCCACTTCCCTGTTCAGGGGGAATGACTGGAGCAGACCAGTATGGTGGTGATGGGGAAAGAGGAAAGGCAATTTGCCTAATTATGCCGATTACACCTGGACTAATTAGATCCATGTAGACTTCAGAGAGGGGCAGCAAGACTTGAGCTGGCATGGCTGTTGGGGAGAAGCCAGCCAGGAATCCTTGAGGCCTGGTGGTGGGGCAAGGGGATGGGGTTGGTTGATGGCCAAAGGGTGGGAGCCCAGGAGGGGCGCGTGGGATGGGTGGACGATAAGGCTGGCAAGTAGAGAGGAGCCAGAGGCCCCCAAGGCTGTTGTCGAGGACTTCCGCCTCCACCCCTGGCCTTCCCTGCCTGCAGCCCTGGGAGGAGCCGAGGACAACAATAACAGACAACACTTGGCTAGGCCGGGGCCAGAGCCCGGGGGACCAACCCCACGCACTACAGGGGCTTTTGGATCTGCTCCCCTCTCCCTTCCTCCTTTAGACATTCCCCTCCTTCTGCGACCCTCCACTGCAGCTTTTCCTCCGCCCTCCCTCGGCTCCGCCTCCCCTAGATTGGTTCTGATCTCCCCACTATTCTCCCAGCCCCCACCCCCGCTCGCCCTCGCCCCAGTCAGCTTCTCCCTTCCCTCCGCGGGTTCTCTCCTGGGCGCCTAGCGACGTCGCTCCCCGTGCCCCCGAAGTGTCCGCGCTCTTCGCAGGGGCTCCAGGGGGCCCTGGCATTCTGTCCAGTGCCCCAGCCCCTTCTCGGCTCTCAGCTCTCTCACAACTCAGGCATCCATCCAGCCCCTCCCCTCTGGGCAAAGCGTCAACTGCTTCCCACCGTGCTTCCGGACGCCTCTCACAGCACTTGGAGGACTCGTGGTCAGCCCCCGCCCGCCTCGTCCTTTTCCTCAACTTCCATTAGGGTCCTGGGTCGGGAGGGGCCATTCCCGCCTCCCCAGGGAACCCATGATTCTCCCCTTCCACCAACATCTAGGGACCCGTGAAGCGCACCGCGGCCTCACCTCTCCGAGGGGGTCCAGGCTGCCCATGGTGGGGATGCGCCCCCCTCGGCGTCTCCCAGCGCGGGCCCCGGGCTCGGCCAGCTTCTCCCGCAGTCCGCGGCTGATCCGCACCTCCACCGCCAGCCGCACGTTAGACCTCAGGCTGCGGCGGGGACACGGCAGGCCGCAGCAGGGGCAGGCGGTGGGCGACGCCTCGGTGCCGGTCGCCGGCGGGGTCCCCCAGCAGCGGGCAAGGCACGCGCGGCAGAAGCTGTGCTCACACGCCAGGAGCACTGGGTCCTCGAAGGGGCCCCCGCACAGCGGGCACGTCGCCAGCTGCTCCAAACGCTCCACCAACCCCGGGCCCAACTCGGGCGCCTCCATAGGAAGCCAGCGTCTGGGCGCCGTCCCTTCCGCGACCACCGCGACCTCCCTCGAGCGCGCAGATGGCGGACCGCCCCTGCTGCTTGCGGAGTCGATGCCCCTCTCTCCGCCTCCCGCATTAACTTTCTGACGCTCCTCTGCCCCTTTCCTGGGATTGCCTCGCTCCTCAACCAGTTCCAGTCTCGGCCAATCTCCCCACCACGTCAGGCTTTAAAGGGAGGCGGAGGCCCCTGCGGGAGGTAAACATCAGGCCTTGCGTAACACCTCATCTGGTTCTCCCGCGTCTGGAGTAAGGTTTGGGGGAGGAGGGGGGCAGGACATGACACCTGGGTCCTCGAGCCAGGGAGGTGGTCACTAGGGGCGCTCTGAGGGCCAGGTAGCCATGTACGGATAGGGTAGCCCCCTGTCAGCCTCTGAAGAGCCCAAGTCTCACTTCCTCCCTCGGCCTGTGGTGTTCGGGTGGGCAGAGTGCCCAGGCTCGCTTTTGGCATGTGTGCCCACATCGCCAGGGTGTGAGTCATTCCAGGTGCCTGGCACACCTACATGTGGGGGCTGGGGCCGGAAGCACGATGCTGGTTCGTGTGGCTTTGGCAGGCCTCTGAGTGTTGGTGTGTGGCTGTCATTCCCTACATCTCCCTTTCCACCTTCCTGCCTTACCTATTAAGGGCTTAAGGACACTCTGAAGCTGTGGGGTTAGGGCTGAGATGCAGGCAGCCACACTTCTGCCTCAAGGAGTCAGGGTAGGGCTCTCTCAGCTACCTCTGGCTGGCTTCCAGGGCCTCTCTTGTTACTTCGTTCCTTCCTATGTCTCTCTTTCTAGTTATTTCTCTCTGTTTTTGCCTATGTATGTTATTTCCATTTTTCTCACTCTCTTCCTTTGGGATGTACCCAAGCGTTCTCTATTTAAACTCTTTGGTAACCTGAGGCCAAGAGAGCTGGCATTGCCAAGGTCACACAGAAATGGAGCCCATACCAGATCTTCCCATTTGTGCCCTTGCTGTGACTCCACCCTGCCTCTCCTTAATTTCAGATCCCTGGAACTCCCTTCTGCATTCTGATTTTTTTCTCTGATCATTCCTTGGTAAGATCAGAGGGGCTACCCTATCCGTACATGGCTACCTGGCCCTCAGCGCCCCTAGTGACCACCTCCTTGGCTCGATCTTTCCTTGTGCCCTGTTTCCTCTCCTCCATCTCTCTGTCTCTCCCCTCCTTCCCCCTCCTCTTCCATCCTCTCCCCTCCTCCTCTGGGTTCTCTCTTCTTTCTAGTTCCCCCACCTCTCTCAAACTAGGCCTGATACTGTCTGGATACTCTTGGGGGTGTGTGAACAAGTAAACATCCAGATGTCTATAACTATAATCACTCACCCTGTTGTACAAACATAAAGTGCTTCTCTCAGTGTCCAAATGCCCAAAATGCACAGGCTTATAGATGGGTACATTCACATAATGCAGACATCACGGAGATGCCCAAATAGGTCATACACTGACTATCATGGGGATGAACACCAGTAGTAGTTAGGGACAGATAGGCATACTCAAAGGAACATGCAAAGAGACACTCTGTCATTAGTTTTATTGTCAATGAGAACAACACGACAGCACTATGTCTTTATTAGGCACCCCCTCCAGGCATCCTTCTTCCCCCTCCATACTTATCAGGGAGACATTCAATTACAATGCTCTGATAAACAAACTAACACCAGAAACACATGCACTCATCTTGAAACAAACATCCCAGCTCAATGCTCACAAAACAGACAGTTAACCAGGTTAAAAACTACAGATGCAGCCAAAATCTGTCTTACAAAAGGTGGACCTCTATGTTATGTTAGGCAGAATAATGGTCCCCCAAAGTTGTCCACATCCTAATTCCCAGAATGTGTGAATACATGACCTTACATGGCAAAGTGGAATGAAGTTTGCAGATGGAATCAAAGTTGCTAATCAGGTGAGTTTAAGGTAGGGAGATTATTCCAGATTATCCAGGTGAGTCTAATATAATCACAGGGGTCTTTAAAAGTGGAGGAGGAAAGCAGAAGAGGACAATCAGACAGAAGCATACTGTGGCAGACACTGCTGGCTTTGAGGACCAAGAAAGGGGGTGTGAACAAAGCAAGTAGGTAGCCTCCAGACGCTGCAAAAGGGAGTGGCTTCTCTACTAGAGCCTCCAAAAGGAACCCAGCCCTGCTGATACTTTGATTTTATGTATTTATTTTTTATTGTTAAACTTATTGGGGTGACATTGGCTAGTAAAAATTTCATAAATTCCAGGTGTACAATTCTACAGTGCGTCATCAGTGTGTTGCATTGTGTACTCACCACCCAGAGTCAGTTCTCCTGCCATCGCCACGTATTTGATGCCCCTCCTTCTCCCCTGCCCTCCGATAGCTTGATTTTAGGCCATTAAGACCCAATTCAGACTTCTGACCTCCAGTACTATAAGAAAACCAATGCGTGTTGTTTCACACATTTCAGACGTAAGTTTGTGATCATTTGTGACAGGAATTAAAGAGGAAACTGAAGCACACACAGGCTTTCCCATTCTCCCCCAGTCTCTGGCTCTTTGGGACCGACTGCATTGGTCTGTTTGGCCCTTCCAATTTCTCTGGATTTCTCTGAATTTCTTTGCCTCTCTTAGCCTTCTTGTCCATCCACTTCTATCTCTTTTCCTTTGTATTGCTTTATTTTCTTGACTCCATCACCAGCCCAAGGCCTTCTAGACTTTGGGTTCTTTCTGGATCTGGGCCTGGAGTGCTTGGGAAATGCCTCTGGGTCTCTTAGGATCTCAGGATTGTCATCAATCCAAGGGCCTTTTCCTGACCCTCAAGGTCTTGTCAGTGATTCTCATTCTTGGTTGCACATTTGAATCATCTGTGGGATGTTTAAACTCACCATGCCCCAGAGACACTTCAGATCAATGAAATAGAATCTCTGGGGATGGGTCCCAGGCAACAGGAGTTTTAAAAGTACTCCATTTGATTCCAGTGTTTCGTCAAGGGGGACCCACTGTGTTACAGGATAAAGGAGACCTGCCCCGCCCCCCATTTCACTGCTATGCTCCAGCTCAGTGCCATATATTTTACATTCCAAAGCTGACCTCACTGTGAGGCCTTGTGCTTACTATTCCTTCCGCTTGGACCTTCTCCATCTTCTCATTCAGGTCTCAACTCAATGGGAATGCATTGAGAAAGGATTTCTTTCACCATTGTACCTCACATAGTTTCCTTTATCCAGGTTTATTGTCTTCTTGGCATTTATCAGTCTCTGAAATAATCTAGAGTCTATTTTGATCTGTTTCTATCCGAAGGAAGCTCTATAGGAAAAGGAACCTAGCCTTCATGTTCACTGCTGATATCCTTGAACCTGGAAGAGTGGCCAGCACACAGTAGTTTTCAATAAACATATACCCAGTCATTGAATTGTCCGTCACCAAATGGGCAAAGTGAAAGGGTCCTTTGATTGACTCTGCTTAGCCCTTCTAAGTGCCAGACAAAGGCACTCGGATCCTCCTCAACCCGCAGGCCTTCCTCACTGGCACGGCCAAGCGCAGTGCTGGAAAACAAGCGTGTGATGAGACATGGCGCTCAGTCTGGTCGAGGAAGCTCACGACCTAGGTGTCATTTGCCTTCTATGACTAGATGATGAGGATGCCTACTAAACAATGCTTCAGCTCAGCCTTCATGCTGTGGGGACCAGAGTCCACACCTACCTATTCTAGGACATGTCATACAGGAAAAAGACATTTGGAGATAGATGCTGCCAGGAAGTGTCTCACTCCCTCCATCTCCAGAGTCCCTAACAACGCTACACTTGGTCCTCTATTCTCCCTTTGGGTTCATTCTCTTTCCAGAGAGCTGGATTGGTGGAGGTGGGTTTTGGTATGTGTTGGCTTGGCTTGGCTTGCCCCCATTGATCACGACTGCATTCTGCCTCTTGGTTGACATGACACCTTCTTAATACAGGTGCCTCCCACATAACTGTTCCCACCCCTTTCCAGCTTCTTCCCGAATGTCCACTTGTGGTGTGGAACACTGTAGCTCTGTATGCCAGCATGGCACTGGGGGAGGCTAGAGGTGAGACAGACCCTAGTTTATGCCCTCTTTTCTTATTCTTCTCTCTCTTCTTTTGCTTCTCTCTTTTTGTTTATTCTTCACTCTATTACTTTTCCCTATCAGAAACATCTCCACCCTTGTGAAGAGTCCACGAGTCTTCAGGAGCCTTCAAGGGGAAGAGGTTGTTACCAAGAGGTGTTTGGGAGGCTGATGACAAGACAGTCATGGTCCCTGCCCTTAGGGAGTGTGATAAGGCAGGTCAAGTGTGTCCATCACCAGCCAAATTCTGTCACCACAAAATTAGGGAGTGCGATAAGGCAAATCAGGCATACTCATATCCATCATTGACAGACATCTGTCATCACTGAATTGTAAACGTGCACTGAGGGAGAATAGTGAGTTGGGGGTTGTGTTGACAAACTGGAGAATGGGTGGGGATGATTTTCGGAAGTCTTCCTGGAGGAGATGACCTGTAAATGAAGGGTGGGTTGAGTTGACTTGCAGAGAAATGAAAAAGCCTGAACAAAGAATGTGAAGCATCTTTGGGGAGAAAACTGGAAGAGGGAGAAAAAAGAATCAAGATAAGATGGTTAAGAAACACAAATATAGGAGACAAAATTCCTTTTATTTATTTATTTATTTATTTATTTATTTATTTATTTATTTTTAATTTATTGGGATAACATTGATTAGTAAAAATTACATAGGTCCTAGATGTACAATTCTACATTACGTCTTCTATGTGTTATATTATGTATTCATCACACAGAGTCAATTCTCTTTCCATCACCATATATTTGTGTCCCTGTCCCTTCTCCATGCCCCACCTCCCTGCTTACCCTCAGGTAACTACTAAATTACTGACTATGTCCATGAGTTTTGTTTCTTTGTTGCTTTTGATTTTATGTTAACAATCAAAGTAAATTTCTTTATTCCTTTCCTTTATTTTACCCACTCTCTCCTCCCCCCTCCCATCTTAAAGAAGTCCCTCTAACATTCTTTGTAGAACTGGTTTGGTGGTGATGTATTTCTTTAGCTTTTCCTTACCTGAGAAGCTTTTTATCTGTCCTTCAATTTTGAATTCTAGCCTTGCTGGATACATTATTCTTGGTTGTAGATCTTTGGTTTCATCATGTTGTATGTATTCTGCCAATCCCTTCTGGCCTGTAAAGTTTCTGGTGAGAAATCAGCTGAAAGTCCAATGGGTGTCCCTTTATAAGTTACTACTTGCATTTGTCTTGCTGTTTTTAGAATTTTCTCTTTTTCTTTAACTTTTGCCATTTAAATTATGATGTGTCTCAGTGTGTTCTTGTATGGGATCATCTTATTTGGAATTCTCTGTGCATCCTAGACTTATAAGTCTATTTCCTTTTCCAGGTTAGGAAAATTTCATTCATTATTTCTTCAAATAATTTCTTGATCCCTTGCTTTTCCTCTGTCCCTTCTGGGACACCTATTATTCTGATATTTTTAGGTTTAGTCCCAAAGGAATCTCAATCCATCCTCATTTTTTTTGGAAATGATTATCTAACTGTTCTGGCTGGGTGTTTTTCACTGGCTTTTCTTGCAAATCACTGCTTTGCACTTCTATTTTATCTAATTTAGTGACTTTTATTCTTCATTTCAGTTAATGTAGTCATTATCTCTCTCTGGTTCTCTATAATGGTTTGTAAATCTTCTTTAATGCTTGCTATCTCTCTGTTGAAATGATCATTCAGTTCCTTAAGCATTTTTATAATTGTTGCTTTGAGCTCTGTTTCTGATGGGTCATCTGTCCCCGTCTCTTAAATTTGAGCTCCCATTCTCTGGTTTCTCATTTTGGCAGCCTCTCTGGACACTCACTGGTGCAGTTTCTTTGGTGTTCACTGCTGATGTTGGTGGGGCAGAGGTCTGTGGGGGAGAGGTGTTTGTGGCTTTGTTTTCTTACTGTAGCTCTGGGGGTCATGCAGAGAGTTTGGGCATGATTGCGCCTTTCTGTTCTCAGTTTGCCGTGTGCATGGATTCTGCCCTGAGCCTTGGTGTCAGCTGTCTTATATGCTGGTCTTTCAGACTGGACTGGTTGTTGGGTGAGGAATGCACATGCAGCCCTCTCTCTCCTTCTCCTTCCCTGTCAGAGTGTTCACGCTGCAGCTCCTCACTACGCAGTTGCTCCCCCTCTTCCTGGAACCAGATTGAAGTCTGGTCGCTGCGTTTTGAGAACCAGTCTGCACTTCCTGGGGACAAAGTGAGGTGGTTACAGTATCTCACGCCTCACCTGTGGGCCTCCTTTCTTCTGTCCCGTGGACCAAGTGAGGTCTGGAGTGCTCTCCTGCTGCCTTCTTCTTCTTCCCTCCCCCAGTGATAGAGTTCCAAGCAGGGATCCTCATGCAGCCATGTCCCCACTCTTCTCCTTTTATTTCTCCTTTGTTTAACCCTCTGCTCGCCTGCAGGTAGGTACCTTAATGCAACAAGTGGGTTTCTTAGCTGTGATTGTGCATTGTTTGGAGGGTCCTTGGTTGAGGTATGGGTGTTTTATTAGTTCTAATCTCCAGAGGAGTTTTTTGGAGGTCCCTCTCATGATGCCATTTTGTTGTCATCTTAGGAGACCAATTTTTTTCTCAAATCCCACTCACTATGTCCCTTTCTAAAGATTTTCTTCCATCTTGATTGCTTCAATAATGACTCTTTTTTTTACAGATGCACTGATGTTTACAATCTGCTTTAACATAATTGGGAGTTCTGTTAGAGCAAGACAGCTTTCTAAGAACTCTGGAGAACCACTGTACCACCTGATGGAGAGGACAGCTTCAGGACGGGTGGACTTGAGGTAGAAATAGATGACAGACATTCAACCAGATTAACCAAACAGTCCTAATGCTTAACCCATTCCCATTTCCTGTTTAGAAAATTAAAAGTGAGTCCGTGGCTATGTTCATTTAATTTTATGTGAACACTCTTTGTGGCTTTAATCTACAAGTTATCTCAGGATAAACACTGCAGCTGCAAGCCCCAGAGATGAGAATTCTCAGGGCAAATGGGAAATGGGTTAAACACTTGACCAAGCTCCTAGGAATGTCATCCTTACAACTTGGTCTCTTGTTTTTAACCCTGTAACAGACATGGGGGTGAGAGTCCAGCCATTTCCAGAGGGGACTCTGGGATTCTAGAATGGGAAGGGCTTGGCCTAGCCTGAAACAGCAGGTTAGAAGCTGAGCTGGGGCTGAAATTTAAATCTACTGCCTCCAAATTCTACACTCTTTCCCTTAAATGTGACTTTCTCTCTTCTGAGACTTTACTTTCTCTTTTCTGTTGTCCCTCAAAAAGCTTCCTTCATCCCTCTCCCTTTAAAGCCCTGCTTAGGACTCACAGTTTCTCTGAGATGTTGCCCCTCCTTCAAGTTTATCCTGGATTTTCATTTGTTCTCTTTCTTTCTGATAACCCCTGCCCCCTATCAATGTCACTTGTTTTTCTTTATCCTTTAAAATCCCCTCTTTTAAACATTCACTAACTACTCTTCTCTTCTTAATGTTCCCTAGGCCTTTTTATTCCCCACCCGCCTTAGCAGTTCCTGTAGGAGCCATGAGTGCACTCATTTAATCACTCAAAGACTACTAAGCACCTACTATGTGTCAAACACTGTTTTAGCAATTAGGGTACAGTGGTGAAAAAGTCGGCCATGCTCCCTTATCCTCTGGCAATTTATGTTCTATTGGGAAAGACTAACAATAAGCAAGTAAACAAATTAACAAGATAATTATAGATGCGGCAAGTGCTTTGAAGAACATAAAGGGACTAATATAAGCAGAATTAACTGGAGGTGTGACTACTTTTAATACACGTTAGAAAAAGCTTCTCTGAGGAGGTGACATTTGAGTTGAAACTTGATTGATGAGAGGGAGCCAGCACTAAGAAGAATTGGGGGAGAAAGATAGGGGTCCTGGATAGAGTGGACAGGGTTACAATTTTAATAGGTAACATTTGAGCAAGGATTAGAAGAAGGTGAAAGAATTAACCAATTGTTTATCTGGAGGAAGAGCGGTGCAGATTGAGGGAAAGGCAGGACAAAGGCCCTGAGGCTGAAGTTGCTGATGTGTGAGATTTACCCTGAAAGCCAGGTGGCTAGAGCAGTGGGACCAGTGGGGAGAGTGGTTGGAAGTTATAGAGGGAATGGGCTGACTGTGAAGGACTGTCTTCTGACTAAGCGAGGCGAGCATGGTAGGGGATGGAGGTGGCAAGAAGGGGCTGAGTTCTAGGTGGAAGCCAATGGAGAACTGCGGGTTTGCTGGTGGATTTCATGTGGAACATGAGAGCAAAAGAGCAGTCAGGATGCTCTAAGGCAGCGGTCCCCAACCCTGAGGCCACAGACCAGTATCAATTTGTGGTGTTAGGAACCTGGCACACAGCAGGAGGTGAGCAATGAGCAGTGATCAAAGCTTCATCTGTTATTTACAGCTGCTCTCCATCTCTCACATTACCACCTGAACTCTTCCTCCTGTCAGATCAACGGTGACATTAGATTCTCACAGAAGCATGAACCTTATTGTGAACTGTACATAAGAGGCATCTAGGTTGTACACTGCTTATGAGAATCTAATGCCTGATGATTTGAGGTGGAGCTGAGGTGGTGATGCTAGGGCTGGTGAGGGCTGCAAATACAGATTAATATTAGCAGAGAGTCTTGACTGCATTGAGACCATAATAAATCAAATGCTTGCAGACTCATCAAAACCCAAGCCCAGGGCTCCCACTGATTCTGCATTATGGTGAGTTGTATAATTATTTCATTATATATTACAATGTAATAATAGAAATAAAATGCACAATAAATATAATGCACTTGAATCTTCCCCAAAACCACTTCCCCACCCCCACCCCTGATCCATGGAAAATGGTCTTCCACGAAAAGGTTGGGGATCACTGCTCTAAGGGATTTTCCCAAGCACCTGGATGTACAGAGCTGCCAGGGACTGAAGGGTGGGTGGGAGGTAGGAGATAAATGGTGGGTATGTGAAACTGAGCTGTCTGTGAAATATCCAATAGCTTTGTGAACTGTGTAGCCTCTGTAAGCATATGACATTATGAGTAGTGGCAGCACCAAAAAGAATAAGAATAAGTCAAGCTTCTTGTTTTTATTTTTTAATTTTGCTAACTATCCCAGAAGAGTGTCCAACATCATTACAAGGAAGAAACTGGGCCCATGTTTGCTTGCCCCAGGTCAAAGGCTGCAAGGGACACAGTCAGGGCTGGGACTCAAGTGCTTCTTCTCCAAACACAGTGTTAGAAGCCTACCTCCTGATTCCCAGGGGCACAGACACACAAAAAGAGCCAGGGATGTGGACTATGAGTCAGAGAAACCAAGTCAGAAACATGAAAGGAAGTGGGAGGCAGAGCAGGGGGAGACACAACCCAGAGCATGACCTAGAAAAGCTTAATGAGTTGGAAAGCAAGCTGAGAGGAGCCCACATACCTTTACCACATGACAGATGGCCTTCCCTTCCTTCCTCTTCCCAGGTGATCTGTCACCAAAACATCACTGGCATGCTGCTAGCACCCAGCCTGCCAATTAGTTCAGGAGCCTCTCCCTGTGACTTCCTCGGAGCCTCAGATGTACTTCCTACCCCCATCCCCTCCAGCCCTGTCCTGCCTGCCGGCATCTCTGAGAGGAAAACCGGCCCTGAGACCTGTGGCTGCCTTCATCAAGATCCTCCCTGTGCATAGCCTGGCATCTTGTGCCCTTTTATCTGCCATCTCTGGGCACCTTTGCAAGCGTCCTGGAAACCAGCCGGGTGGAGGCATCCACGCCCGCAGCCCCGCCACCCCGGTGGTGGTGTGTGTGACAGAAAGAACAGGGAGAGGCTTCAAGGAATCCAGGGAAAGGACCCCACAAAAGTTCGTGGGATGACTATGAGGAAGCTGTGCAGATGGCTGTACACGTGGGAGGAGAAAGGAGCAGGCTGTAGAGAAGTGGCCGCAGGAGGAATTACAGGAGAACAGGGCCCACCGAATTAAATGAAGGGGAAGAGAGGGTGAAACACCACCAGAAATAGAGAAGAGAAAGGTGGTCTCACAGAAGTGGCTGGACTTGGGAGAAGATTTTGTCAAAACGAAAGTAAAGTTGGAAGTGGGTTTGGAGGAGGAATAATAATACCTTTTTACATTTTTAGAGTATATTCATGTATTTTAATTTGTTTCATCCTTATGAAGTAGGTATCTTGACCCCCATTTTATAGGGCAAGCAAGTGCAGTGTGTGGGGGCACTCCAGAGAGTGGTGTGTTAAAAGAGAAAAGAGGGATGTGAGGGGAACTGGATAGAGAATAGCAACATTTAATTCATGATCTATTCAAAACCATTGCATAGCTGCAGTGAGCATTGAGGAGGGATCTTACTCATACAATTATAGAGAGGTATTTCTCCATTATGCTGGGGTGAGGAACTTGAGTGAAGTAAAGCAACATTCATTGAACATTCTTGCATGCCAGATAATATGCAAAGTGTTTTCACATACATTATTCAAATTAAATGATGTAGTAGCTGAAAAAAATGAGGGAGACCAATTTGGGTTGACATGAGAAGACCTCTAAGACCAAGGGTTAAAAGAAAAAGTACGCTTAAATGCAGAGTATTTTAAAGTCTGAGCTGTGATCCACGTTAAAGAAATACGCAGAGAAGGGTTTGGTCGGAGGGAACAGGTAGTGCAGAGCCAGGCAAGCCAGAGAGAATGAGGTGTGTCTGGCGTGTGGCAGGTCATTCGTCTTGATGAGGATTGATGAGAATTATGTGTGTGGTGAGGATGGCGTGTTGTGCCTGGGACTGGAGCTAGGAGGGATAGGGAGCTCTCCATGCTAAGGGCCTAATGCCAGCTATGTTCTCCTAAGTGAGTCTCAGAGAGCTTTTAAGTGGGAAGAAACACACTGTGATTGAACATTTTATAGAGATGATTCTGGCTGCAAATGGAGAATGGACTGGGTGAGGGAGGGAGAGACCATAAGGGCTGTACAAGGCTGGGCCACTGAGTGAGAGGAGAAGGAAGAGTGTGTATCTGGTTTGATGGAGTGAGTGGGTGGCAGATCTCACCATGGCTGATGGGAAAAAAAGAAACACAAATTATATTTTGGGATTGTAATTGAAACTATATAAGGGCTGTTCAGAAAATAATCCAGCTATAAATGCCTCTATTTTTCATGACTTGTCTGGATACTCTCTGGGCAGCCCTTGTATACACATGAAAAGTCAAATAATTAGATGAGTTAATGAGAAAAATGAGCAGTCCCACCCCCATCTCTACTATTTTAAATTTTTAGTTAATTTGCTTTTTGGTGTTTAACACCAGTATTTATTATTTCTGCATGCTCTTTTAATTTTAGGCATCATGTAATAATTTGTTTTTATCAGCGATAAAGCCTTTTTTTAACCACCGACCTCACTTGATCCACAAATAGATATCGTCATCATCCCCCCATCCTCACTTTATAACTACTCCAAAACTACAGACACACACTTTACATGTTTCCCTATGTACATAAATATGTATGTAAATGCACAGACAAATGTCCTGAAGGACCATATCCAACTAGGATTCAGGGGGACAGTGGCTAAAGGAGAATTTCATTTTACCCATCTGGTTTAAATTTGTTACAAATGAATGTATATGTTAATTACGTGTGTAGTAAAAACAAAACAAAGCAAAACTAACCCACACAAGAGTACTAAGAAAGAATTACCATCCCCCATAGTTTATAGTTGGGAAAATTGAAGCCCAGAGACTTAACTAATTTGTTCAAACTCTTACAGCAAGCAAGCACCACTGGTGAAAACCAGATTTGAACCTAAAGGAAGGGAAGGGACAAGCACTGGGGCAGGGCAAAGGAATGCAAAAAAGAAAGCCAGGCATTGGGGGTGGGGGTGAAGGAATTGGAACCTTTAACAGGAAAGATGCCTGTTAACAGGAAGTGATAATAATGAAGGCAGAGGCAGCAGGCAGTAACATCAGAGCTGTTGATGTCAAGAATTTTTTTTTTTTTTTTAATGTGGGTAGTTCCCTGGCTGGGAACTGAACCCAGGCCTCAGCATTGACAGTGCCAAAGCCTAGCCACTATACCACCAGGGAACTCCTGAAGAAAATTTAAGGGCTCTGTGTGGGGAGGGGACTCATTCATAGAAGCACCAAAGGAGGAAATGTCATGGTCCCACATGTCCTTAGAGAACATGCTCTGAGATTCCAGGCATCTGCAGTGAGTCACTGGATCTCAGAAACTGACAACAACAGTGAGATCATCATCTCAAAAGGCAGGCAGCAGAGACAACAAGCCCTTGGGGTCCAGGGTCACTGTCATGAAACCAACAAAGAATTCATATCTAATAGGTTTTCCTGAGGGCTCAAATGAGCAGGTATGAGAGTCACTGGGAGGCTGTGATACCAGGCAGGATGACTCACAAAAACAGTCCAGCCAGGAAAACAGGCTGCAGAGTCTCTGCCCTGAGAGAATGAGGGACGCCTGGGGAGGAGAAGACTGGGAGAGGTCACAGCCAAGGCCAGTCAAGGCCAGCCAAGGCAGGTGACCCCTCCCTAATCACAACTCAGCTTCACCACTGCCCAGGGTCACTTGTCCCCTCCCATGGCCATGGAGGTAGTGACCATTAGGGCTGAAAGCATCAGTCCTGTGACCTCAGATTATAGGGCTAGGTTAGGAGTTGGATACTGGAGAGAAACTTGAGACTTGCTCTATTTGAAAGTTTCTTGCATTAAACTGATTTTTATACAGATGCACACATATGCCTCAACCTTGCCAATTCATCCTTATCCCAATTTCCTAAATACACACACACACACACACAGAGAGAGAGAGAGAGAGAGAGAGAGAGAGAGAGAGAGAGAGAGAAGCTCCTAATACTTAGAAGCTGGCCTGACAACATCTAAACCATGACATTCTCCTGTTAGGTGTAAACTGCCTTACAGAACACCAACCTCAGACAAGTTTACTCTGAGACCATGATTAAGTGGGACAAAGTAAGTCTAGTTCATAATTTTGTTGGAGACGAAAACTCTACCATCCACAAAAATACCAAACATCCTTTCTCTTGCCCCAAAAGAATAACTACTACTTTTTAAAAAACCAATTACAGCTTTATCTTCATTCTAGTTTTCTCTGCCTACAGACTGAGATATCCAGTCATAGAATTTTCTGTGCTTTCTGACAGTATTGCATCTAGAGCAAACCCCCAATTTCCTTAGACTCTCTCCCAAGTCACCTAATCGAAGGCCAAATCCTAAAGTAGGTATTTCCCTACACTCTCTTAATGAGATCTCCCACTGTTCCCTGTGGTATATGTCCTCTCTTGCTTCAAAGAGTAATAAACACAACTTCTTCAACTGCAGGTGTGTTTCTGGGGGTCTTTGGCCAGAGAGCATTGATAATGTCCAGTGTTTCTTTTTTTCACTCTTTCCCTCTGGGATTTACACTGAGAGTCTGGAGCCAGGCTGTGTGGGAAAAGATGGAACAAAGACAAGAGGTGCTGTCAGAGGGACAAAACCAGCCACACAAACACTCAGCAAATATTTATTGGGTGCCTACATACTTATATGCCACAGACTGTTCTCAGTGCCAAGGACAATAGACAAATAAAGCAGGATCCCCAATCTTTCAGTAAGCTCTCAGTTGGCAGCAGGGGTGGAAAAGATAGCTAAACAGATCACCAGGATTGTGAGGGTAAGTGTAGTGATTGAGGTATGCCCTGGGGGCTATCACACGCTCACAGAGGAGGTACATCTATACCAGTATGGTAATGGAGGTAGGATACCATGGAAGGCTTTCTGGGGAAGTGGGTACTGAGGACAAGCTCATGAGGAAGGACAAGAGCAGGTCAGGGAGATAAAAATAGGGTGGTGAGTGGAGAATTTTATGTACAATTGCTATTATTAGACTGAAAAACAGGAAGCAGTTTAGGGGAAGGGTTAGGCTGGAGGGAGGCACTTAATATGGAGTTTGGACTTTATTCTTTAGTGAATGTGGGCATCATTGAAAATCTATTGGAAGTTCACCAAGTCTTGACATGATCACATTATGTTTTTAAATATCATTTAATGTCTGCAATTTACTTGAAATGGATGACGGGGTGGTTGATGGATAAAAGGAAAGGATAGATGGAAACATTTGATATAGCAATTATAGTAAAATGCTAATAATAGAATCTAGCTGGTGAGTATTTGGGTGGTCACTTAAGGTTTTTCAACTCTTCTGTCTGAAAATTTTCATGATAAAATTTTTAGGGGAAAGTTTACTTTAGCCTCAGTTGTGGAGGATGGGCTGGCCAGGATAAGTCTAGAGGCAGGGAGAGGAGGGAGGCAGCCATCGTCATAATCCAGATGAGGTGAACAAAATGAAAAGACAACCTACTGAATGGGAGAAGGCATGCACTAATGATACATTTGATAAGGGGTTGGTATCCAAAATACATATATAATGAACTCATACAACTTAACACCAAAAATATAATTGGATTAGAAAATGGGCAGAGGATATGAATAGACATTTCTCCAAAGAGCACATACAGATGGCCTCTAGATATATGAAAAGATGCTCATCACTAATCATCAGAGAAATGCAAATAAAATCACAATGAGATATCACCTCACACCTGTCAGAATGACCACCATCAATAAAGTGACAAACAGCAGGTGTTGGCGAGGTTGAGGGGAAAAGGCAACCCTTGTGAGCTGTTGGTGGGATTGCAAATTGGTGCAGTCACTATGGAAAACAGTATAGAGGTTCCTCAAAAAAATTAAAAATAGAACTATCACATTACTCAGTAATCCTACTTTTGGGTATTTATCTGAAAAATTCAAAATACTAATTTGAAAAGACATATGCACCCCTCTGTTCATTGCAGCATTATTTACAATAGCCAAGGTATGGAAGCAACTTACGCATCCATCAGTAGACGAATGGATAAGGGAGAGGTGGTACATATCCACAATGGAATATTACTCGTCCGTAAAGAAAGAATAAAATCTTGCCACTTGTGACAACATAGATGGGCCTTGAGGTTATTATGCTATGTGAAATAAGTCAGACAAAAAAAGACAAATATATGATTTCACTTATATGTGGAATCTAAAAAACAAAATAAATGAACACACAAAACTGAAACAGAGAGCAAAGTGATGACTGCCATATGAGAGAGGGGGTGGGGGCTGGGTGAAAAGGGGGAAGGGGTTAAGAAGTACAAACTTCCAGTTATAAAAACAGTCACGGGTATGTAAAGTGCAGCATAGGGAATATAGTCAGTAATATTGTACTAACCATATGGTGCCAGATGACTACTAGATTTATTGGGGTTATCACTTCATAAATTACATAAATTTCTAATCTCTGTGTTTTCATTGGACTTCCCCAAGGGTGGGCTGGCTGCTGCTCACTCTCCTTCTCTAGGGAACAGCTCTCCTACCCTCCTCCTGCCTCCTCAATTCCACTACGCTGTTTCCTCTTCTGCTTTTGAAGACCAGCTCTCTCATTCCTTTGGTCCCCCAGCCCAAGTGCCCATACTTGACTCTTCCTGAAGAATACTCCTCTAACCCCCACTGCCTTGTCTTCCTTTCTCCTCATTTCAGCCTCCCTCAAATCTTGGCCTTGGTTCTCTTTTTCAAAGTCATCATCTTTCTTTCTTTTTTTTTTTTTTAATCACCCAGTGGGTACTAGGTGAAGTTACAGGTTGAATTGTGTCTCCCCAAAAGATATGTTGAAATCTTAACTCCTGGAAGCTATAAATGAAATGTTATTTAGAAATAGGGTCTTTTCAGATGTAAGCAAGTTAAAATGAGGTCTTACTGGATTAGGATGGACTGAATATCTAGTCTGGTAAGACCAGAGTCCTTATAAGAAGAGAAAATTTTGGACACAGAGATGGGGAGATGGCCGTGTGAAGATGGGGACCGAGACTGGAGTGATGTGCCTACAAGCCAAAGAACACCAAGGATTACCTGCAAACAGCGAAAACTAGGAAAGACAAGGGAGGGTTCTTCCCTAGAGCCTTCTCAGAGAGCATGGTCCTGTCAACACCTCGATTTCAGGCATGTAGCTTCTAGAAAAAATAGCTTTCTCTTTTTGTAAGCTGCCAATTTGTTACAGCAGTCGTAGGAAACTAATGCACTTAATTGCCAAGGTGGGAGGCAATGATTCCATGGAAAGGTTATTATTTGTTCTAACAAAACTGCCATATATTTTATGGGATTTTATATTTTCAAGATGGTTTTTGTATTTGCTCCGGGTTAAAAGACCTGCGTTTGAGCATCAGTGTCATATCTGGAATGTGGGGATGTAATGATACTTAATTCAAGAGGTTGTGAGGAGTAAACGGAATAATATCTAGGAAACAGTTTAGTAAACTGCTGAGGTCTGTAAACAAGTTGTTATTAGTGCAGCAGAAAACACCCAGGACTAAAGAGGATGGAACTCTTGGCGGTTGGCCTGGGTAACCACTTGACTGCCCAGGGCGTCACCATGTGAATGGCCAGGACCCTCTTCAGGTCTACCAGCTTCTGAGATGTAAACAGCACTTCCCTTCCTCCCCAGGGACAGACGAGAGTGACCACAGTTCAAAGTTAAGGGCCCCATGAAAAGGCCTCCCCAGGTCCCTTGCCAAAGAGTATCCCTTTATTCACTAAGAAATGCACGGAAGATGGGAGAATGGAAACCAAGGTGATAAGTAGCTACTTCTGTCCTCAAGAAGTTGGTCTACTGCAGTCAGCGCTGTGCGGGCCGCAATGGCCTTGCGGGTACGCACACTTCTTACGCGAAGAGCCAGGAACCCTACCTACAGAAGGTGTCCTGGACAGGGTGCGGTGAAAAGTTGGTCTACCAAAACTGTGCAGAAAAGAGGAATTAGGGGATGGTATCAACTTAGTAAATATTATAAACTACTCCATTCTAGAGTCTGTGCTGTCAGGGGTTAGGAGGGAGAAAGAAAAGCATGTAAAGGAGCTAATAAAGAAGCTAAATCTGCATACCATGAAAGGAGACAATATAAAATTTGTGACGGCAAAGAGTAAGGCTTTGAGTACTTGAAATAGGGAATTTGGACCTCTGGCGACGATTCTGAATGAACATCTGCAGGGGAGATTTTTGCAGGTTCTCGCCTGCGTGTCCCCAGTCCAGGGTCGTCGCCTCACAGACAGGTGAGGGCTGCTTATGTAATCCGGCGGCGCCTCGTGGGCGACCGGAGAAACTGGATGGGGGAGCTGACTCCGCGCTGCTGGAACCCGCTCAGGGTGTGGGCACCCCCGCCGGCCGGACACTGCGCCGGCCCTCCCGCTGCGGAGACACGCGGGGCAGCCGGGCGGTGGGTGACACTCCCCACGCCCCCTGTAACCCCGCCAGCCAGCAACTGGAACTGGGCGGCTGTAGATACCCGGGAAGCCAGCCCTCAGCCGCCAGCCCTGCCACCGCGTGGCTGAAGGGGAGTCCCAGAGGAAGGAGGAACCCACTCTAAACTTGCACTCCGCCGGAAATCCTGGGTCTTGCTCTCCGTAGGTCGTCTGGTCATCCCGGTTGGCTCTGCGTTTCCAAGCCCCTCGCCCCTTTTACTTTTTGGGATCGCCATGGAAACGGGGGCAGTCCTTCTCTGACTTTAACCCTTTTGCTATAACGGTCGTACCTACATGAATGAATATTTCCATCCGCTGCCTGCTGCATTGGGTTTACCCCACTAGCTCAAAAAACTTGTCAGTGTTCCAGAAAGGAAGTTTAGGAAAGCAGATGTACATTTTTCTATATTTTTGTGTTTTTTAAGAATGAATAACAATAAGAAATTTTATACTTTAATGTAATAATTTATTTTAATAAAACGTACCATTTTATCTGTATTTATTTAAAGATATAAATACTGTAATTATTGTAAAATTGCTATTCAATGTGAATCTGTTTCAAGGACTTTTCTTTATTTACAAGATTTTAAAATATGTTTTCCTGTGGCTTGCACTATCAACAACAAAGATGTTTTGTATGCCATATCGTGTAACATTTTGTAACAATTTTTTGTCATCAATGCCATTAGATTCTAATTTACCTATACTTAAATCTAATTGATGCCACTTAGTATATTTTGAGTATTTTTTGCTAAAATTCAATATAAAGGCAAATTCATTATCATATAACAAAAATTTAAAATAAAAATAATGCCATTTATACAAAGCAGTTCAAAATATTATTATTAAATGCATAAAATAGTAAAATTATAAACTTTTCAGTTTTGGAGGCTTTTGGACATGTTTTGAAAAAAAAACTTGAAGTCAATTAATGCAGCGAAAAGTCTAACGTCACTCCTCACATGGCAACACTATACATGATCAAGGTTTTGGTTGCGGGGATGGGGGGGTGGTGGTGGTGGTGGTGGTGAAGGTTGGAGGGAAGGATGCGTCTGATCCTGAGATTAAGTCTGGTTTCTGAGTATGAGGAAATAGGAAAGGCAGATGAATTTGTCTTTGAAAGTGAAACTACAGCCACTCCCACTCCAGGCTAAACCTATCTGTGGTGAGGCTCAAAATCTTTGCAGCGCCTTTGAAAGGGCAGCTGGGTTCTGAGTCAGATTCACTCCCCAATATTCACCGTGGCAGACCATACTTACAGGACATCTTTTAAATTTTTTAAAATGTCAACTATTTTATTATGGACATTTTCAAACATACACAAAGTAAATAGTATGATGAACTCTTGTGCACCCATGACCCACTTTACCAGTGATCAATTCATGACCAATTTCATCAATGATCTCCCACTCATCCTCCCCCTTTCCCCACTGTATTTTAAAGCAAATCCCAGGCATCATATTTCATTGCTAAAAACATCAGTTTCTCCGGTCGCCCACGTTGTCTCCTGAGTCATTTTTGACGTGACCACAGTAGTAGTTTTCCCACAATCTGATGTGACAAGGTGTTCCAGAGTCATTTTGTGCATTTATTCTCTCAGATCTAGAATTAGCCAGTTCTCCAAGGATCCATTTTCCTTTCATTGGAAAATAATATTTGGAGATCACCATGTAGATGCAAGCAGTGGTCACTGCAGTGCATTTAGTTAGGTCATTATTATTAGGCCGTCTTTGTGAACAGAGTAAAGAAATACATTTCATTTTTTAAGAGAAAATACGTGTGAGTTTATACTGCTTTTCCAATTCAAATTTGGGATTACTCGTTTTTATTTGTTTTTTTTTTTTAATGTCATATTCATTTGAGAAAACCAAATCTTTTTTTTTAGGTCGAAAATTTGGTTCTTAGTAATATTAACATAATTACTTATTTGCTATATCCTATACATATATGTATAATGTATAATATACACGCAAACATATAGTAGGTTCAGAAAAGCAACGATAATATTATTACCAAGATGATAACAGAAAGTTTTGTTTTATTTGCAATTCTTTATGTCATTAAGATATATCCCACTAAGGATATATAGCCAATTACTGCATTTTAAAGTCACTTGAAATAAGTCCTCTCCTCTCAAGTGAATTGTTTTATAATGATGTAAAACATTTACATGATTCTAAAAGTTCAAAACAAGGTACAGTAAAAAAAAGTAGTTTCTATCCCTTCTACCTGGCTTTTCTTTGCCCTCATAGACGAGTGTTTTGTTAGGTTATGGTTTATAAATAAGTATAATCAATATTTAATCAAAATAATAAATATAACCAAATATGCATATTTATTTACATTCCACTTTTCTTAGGTAAAATGTAACTTACTATGTGAGCTTTCCCCATTTTTTTTTTTCACTTAACAATATATCTTGGAGGTCATCCTATAAAAATACATAGATAGTTCTTATTTGCAAAATGGATAGAAGGCACAAGGGAGAGCCTGGCTGAGTCTGCTGGGGATACAATGTCAAGCATCACGTTTTTCAGATACCCAGAAAGGAAAAGGTCTGATGGGCCAAGACCACGTTCAGGGTCACGGAGGCTTCGGGGAAATGAGGTGGAGGAAGAGACAGAGGCAGTCCCGGGTTATTTGTCGGTTTCCGGGCCTGGGTCCCGACCAAGATACATCTTATTGCATCTTTTTCAACCATCACCTGCTGATTTACATTTGTTTCCGGTCTAGTCTTAATATAAACAATGCTGCAATAAATAACCTTGTGCCCTTCCCCTGTATTTGAGGCTTTTTTTTTTGAACCTAGGTATTTTGGAGGTAGGGGGATTGAGAGAAAGAAGGAAAATTGAAAGCACGATCAGAGACATTAGGCCTGGCCCCGGAAGCGCAAAGAATGTAACTTTCCGAAAGGGCTCCTGAAAGTGCAACTTCAACCCTGCTAGCTGCTGCAAGAGACGCAGAAAGAGGGAACAAGTCTAGGGACAAAGGTGGTCTGAGTACTGGAAAACAGAAGCCGGAGAAAGTGAAAGAACTGCCCCGGGAAGGAGGTGGAAGAGTAGACGCGGTCGCTGCCTCCCCGCACTCGTGACCCAAGCGAACGCCCTCTTTCCGCAGACGGACGGGGAGATCCTCCGGTGCGCGGGTCTTGGCGAGAGCACGGAACTGAGAGCCCCCGGTGCGCAGCAACCAAACGCTGTCGAGGAAGGGTCTATCCCGGATTCTAGCTCTGAGACCACGCCCACCAAGCAGGCACCACCTCGGGACCGCGGAGCTCCGCCTTCAGGCTTAGCGGCCGAAGAGGATAGGCTAGCCTAGTGCACGACGTCAGCAGGCTCATCCGAGACGTCCTGAGGAACAACGTCCAGCGTCACTGTCTTCAGATCCTGGGAAATGAGGTCCAGGTGGGCCGAGGCCTCATCCAGGGTCAAGCGATGAGAGAGAAGATGAGATAGAGGAGCAGCCCTGGGTCAGGTGGTCCATCCTCCTACCTCTCAGCTCCCCCTGGATGCAGTCGAAAGAAGGCTTTCTCTTCCCAATCATGCTTTCCTTGTCCCCAGGGAAGTCCTAGCCCCCATCCTCCTCCTTGAAGTTAATCCCTAAATCTCACCGGCTGCTCTGTGGATGCAGAGAGGGAGCTTCCCACAGGTGGTGGTGGTGGTGGTGGTGGTGGTGTGTGTGTGTGTGTGTGTTTGGGAGGGGAGGCGGGTTGTCATTTCAACACCCAGAATTGAGACGATTTCTTCCCCGTTTCCTGTGGTCCCCTGCTTCTCATTAAAAAGGAAAATAATAAAATAAAGAAACGTGGAGGCTCGGACTTTCTAAACTCGAGTAATTTTCTAAAGTGGCCCAGCACTGTCCATAGAAATACAATCTGAGCCACAAACGTCATTTATAAATATTTGGTAGTCACATTAACAAAAAGTAAAAAGAAACTGGTAAAATTAATTTTAATTATGTGGTGTATTTAACTCAATATTTTGAAATTAATGTCATTTCAACATGCCATATAAGAAATTTATTGCTATATTTTACGTTCTGTTTTCACACTCAGTCTTTGAAATTCAATGTGTGCTCTTGGCTGACAGCACACTTGAACTTGGACTAGTCATCTTTCAAGTGCCCATTGGGATATGTGGCTAAGAAAGAAGGCTTTCTAAACACCCCAATTCCACCTTAAGCACCAAGCAAGGGCAAAGGAAGAAGTTGAAAAGACCTGGTCCTCACTTGACTCAGTTACCTAAAGAGAGTGTTTAAATCATTGGTTGGCCTGTGGGATAGCTAACTTTACATGTGGATTTAGCTAAACTATAGTACCCAGATATTTGGTCAACACCAGTTTAGCTGTTGCTGTGAAGGTGCTTTTTAGATGAGATTAACTCTTAAA
This sequence comes from Lyroderma lyra, assembly GCA_004026885.1. NCBI lineage: Eukaryota > Metazoa > Chordata > Mammalia > Chiroptera > Megadermatidae > Lyroderma > Lyroderma lyra. The sequence goes on from PVJL010004164.1 coordinate 71,234, forward strand.
TCTGTAGACTCTGAGTAAAGCAGACAGCCCTCCCCAAAGTGAGTGGGCCTCATCAGTCATTTTTCATTTAGGAAAAAAAAAGTGCAACTTGCTGCCACATTCATTTAATTTTACATAAACACACTCCTTGAGGCTGAAGCAAATCTGACAGGTTTTCAATGTGAAAATAAAATACAAAAACTGTTCTTGGAGTTATTTCTAGACAGAGCTTGTCTCTAATCGTAATGTAATAGAAATATATATGCTGATCAGTATTTAATAATTTTTTCAGGTGTAGGAGTGCTGTGTTTTCTAGGATTCTACATTTGATTCCTTGGCCGGGACAAACCTAGGTCACAGCACTGACAGCGCCAGTGATGAAGCCCCAAGCCACTACACCACCAGGGAACTCCTCAAATAACATTCTTGAATGTCAAATACCATTTCAAAATGGTCCTGCATTCCTCCAACAAAAACCGTGCTTCTGCCATTTTCTTTGACTGTCCTGATTGTCACATAGTGATGCTAGCATTCACTTAATGCCATTTTTGAGAGAACATCATACTACACATTGCTACCATAATTCAATTGAACTTCATAAAGTGATACATAGATCAGAACTCTTCTAATGTGTATACATTTTTTGGCACCCCAGTATATAGTCAGAGAAAAGGGACAAGAAAAACTTATTTGTCCAGAAAACAGATATTTAGTATTTCTATAAAAACTAGTGATATCACAATGAACAAATCAGAGAGAAACCCCACTCACTGAGGAGAAGCAATTTAGCTAAATCTACAGAATTACATGTTAGAAGGTAATAAGTATTACAGAAAAAATAAAGCAGGAAAGAGGTATGTGGAGCAGGTGGGAAGGCTCCAGTTTCAATATGGTGGTCAAAATGGGCCTACGGTAATGATAACTGGACAAGAACTGAAGGCAGTTAATAGCAAAGTGTCAACAGCTGCCTTTTGATGGTTGGTGAAATTATGGCTAATTATTTTCTTTTATAGTTTAATGTACTTTCCAAATATACTAAAATTAATAAACTCACTTCTACAATATAGAAAGAAAATCACAATAAATATTACTTTTAAAAATCTTCAAGCAGACCCCATTTTCTACAGGACAAAGTCTAAACTGCTGATCTAAAGGCTAAACAAAGGGCCTCCTCCCTCCATCTAAAGTTATCTTTAGTTCCTCTCCAAGACAAACTGTTTTTTCCAGTCAGACTGATACTCTGTGACCCAAATTCACCAAGTATGGTTGCCAGGTTCAGCAAACACTTAACGTTTATTTATTGAAATTCAAGTTTAACTGAGTATCCTATATTTTAATCTGGCAATACTACAAGGGATCTTTCTTTCCCATCTGCTGGAATAATCTTTCTTTTCCATTTTTCCAACTCTTTCCAGTGAAACCAGACAGTGAGGAGGAGGGGAGGAAGTAGGTGGGACTGAAAGACAAGGCAGACAGACTGTCAGCTCCTATATAAGTGGGGGTGGGGGTCCGGCATAATTAAAGGAGCCCTTTCTTGACTTTGGTTTGTAACTTTACAGGTAGATAAAGAATGCAACTTTGATTAGAGGCCCCTGATCCTGGAGTCAGATTAATAGATGAATTTCTCCAGAAAGTATGAGATGTGATCAAGAGACACGGTGAATGTTTAAATTAAAAAAATTATTACAATAAAAGACACATTGCCATTAATTCCCCTCCAAATACTCCCCTTCATTTCAGTCACACTTGTCCCATCATTCTTGCCACTTTTTGAAGCAGTTCTGGAAGTCCTCTTTGGTGAGTGTCTTTACTTGCATTGTCCTTGCTGCTTCGATGTCCTGAATCGATTCAAAACATTTACCTTTCATGGCCATTTTGACTTTGGGGAAGAACCAGGAGTTGCACGGAGCTAGGTTCAGTGAATAAAGGGAGGTGAGAACACACTATAATGTTATTATTTGACAGAAATTGCCATACTAGTAGTGGTGTGTGATCTGAATCGATTCGGGTGTGATAAAAATAATATGGTAAATGTTTAAATAAAAAATTTATTACAGTAAAAGATATTGTTTGAAGCAAGGGGGAGTATTTTGAGAAAAATGGCAATGTGTCTTTTACTGTAATTTTTAAATTTAAACATTCACTGTATCTTTGATTGTGCCTTGTATTTTAGTTTACAGGATATTTATTCCAATCTTCTATCTATTTTAATTCAGGTAAAATGTCCTTAGTTATTTTTTAACCTGAGTGTTTTAAAAATGATAATTTAATACTTTTTAAAAAAGATATTGACTAATTTAAGGAGTCTTTAAAAATGGACAGCTTTTCTTCCAAACAGGGGCACATCTCCACTCCTCTGACCTACCCTTAGCTTCACACTGTCCCCCACCCAGTTGATTAGAGATCCTGAAAACACTGTAAAGATGATCTCTGTATTAGACTCATGGTCAACTCAGAGTTTCTTCTAAGTCTGCAGGGAAGAAGCCTGATACTGAAACTGAGAGTCCTTATGACTTTTATTAAAATTAGTATTAAATCCTAGCTCTAGAAATCATATCCCTTTCTCTATGCCCCTCAGAAACCCAGCCTTTCTCCCTGTAATTAGCAACCCCTGAGGCAGCAGAAGACAGTAACCAGACCTGACTGAATAATAGTCACAATGCGGAACCTCTGGCAGGCTAAAGATACCATCTTCACCTAAGTATGTTTCAGTTCCTGAACCCTAAGGTGGAATGACCTTCTGGCTACTTTCTCATGAGACTGAACAGAGGGGCTCTGGAAAAAACCTCAGAACTGTTCTCTAGACCTAAAGAGATGATTTATTAACCTTACTTCACCTCTGACCAATCACCTCCCAGTATGACCCCAAACCCCTGACCCACGGGGTCTTGTGATTCTGCCTCGCAGAATCTATAACCTATATGCCATTGGGGTGCTAGGTCATAAGCACTAACTCACCCATGTCTCTGGGTTTGGTGGCCTTTTCTTAATAAACCTCTGCTTTCTTTGCTGCCAATTCCTGTTCATGTCTCCTTTGGCTTTGGTGCACTCAGGCAAACAAACCCCTTGAGTTTGGTAGCACTCTCCCTTCTCCACCATGACAGCAATGTGCTATGGTCCAGATGTGGCACAGGAAAATGGCTGGGCCCAGACTGCCAGAAACCTCTTGGCTAACACCCAGCATCTCCTCCAGTGCATGAGGCTAATATTGGCCGCTGTCCCAATGAGTCCACATCACAGACCAATGGGGAGGCAGTGGGATGCACACCAATAGCAACAAAGTTTCCCATTAAGGCTGTGAGAACAAGGGTTATTACCCATGACCCTGTTTCTCCATCTCCATGTCCGTAGTGCTTAGGGCAGTACCTGGTGCAAAATTGTTCATTTTTGTTGCCATATTAAACTGAGCCATTTTGTAGAGGCTCTATGTATTGATGTGACAAAAATCTTTAGGTTATAGAAGATGTCAGAGAAGGTAAACTGTGCCTGCTTCATTCCATGAACACATTAAAATTACAACTAAATTATAGAGCAACCAACCTGGAGAAGCATCTGAAGTATAGTTGAAAAAAAGTTTTATAACTAAGGATACAAAGAAGAGGAGGCCATGTCGAGACTGGTAGGAAGGGAGCAGATGCAAAAGGAGCCAAACCTCTGGTGGTGGTAGAGAATCAGTAGGGATATCTGAGCCATGCAGGTTATCCCTGGAAGAATGAGGGACCCCAGCCCCATACCAGGCTCCCCAACCTGGAGCACTGGTGCTGGGAAGAGAAGCCCCACAACATCTGACTATCAAAAACAGTGAGGACTCTGATCGTCTGGTTGGGACAGAAGGCTCCAAGAAACCCAGACGTCCTCTTAAAGTGCCTGTGCAGACTCAGTCACTCGTAGGTACTCATCTTGGTCTCTGGCAGAGGGATGGTGACTCAGGGGGTGTTGGAAGCTTATGGGAGGCAGACTGAGGTGTGTGGCTTTGGGACAAGGGCTGAAGGACAGTTGCCATTTTTTCCGGGGTCAGTCCTCCTCTCATGCAGCCGGCTGGTGAGTACCAACTTTTCTGTGTTGTGCTCACCCCCACCTGGTCAAATCTGAACCTGATTAGTTGTGAGCTCCACTCTCTCCACCCTGCTGACTAACTGGGACCCCACCCCACCCAACTCCACCAACACATAGGCACTTTCTCTGGTGAGCAGCCAACCCTGCTTGCATTACAAACTTTCTTGGAAAACTATCAAAGTCTGTAAGCCCCACACAGGCGGTGGCTGGCATTGGTATGCTCTGAGATTTTGCTGAGTAGCTCCAGGCACATCATTGGTACCAAATCAGAGTCTACAAGAGCACCCAACACAGATGACCAGGGAGACAGTGGGAGGGCCCCACAGCACACCTACTACACAAGGCTATCCAGCAATACTGGGAGATATAGCATCTCTACCTAATACATAAAAACAAGCACAAATAGGCATCCAAAATGAGGAAACAAAGAAATACATTGCCAATAAAAGAACAGCAGAAAACTCTGGAAGAACTAAACAAGATGGAAGCAAGCAACCTCACAACAATGGTTATAAGGATGCTCAAGGAACTTAGTGAAAACTTCAACAGAGAGCTAGCAAGCATAAAGGACATAGAAAGCATAAAATAGAACCAGTCAGAAATGAAGAATACAATAACTGAAATTCAAAATGCAATCACCAGCAGACTAGATGAAGCAGAGAAATCAAATTAGTGATTTGGACGGCAAGGTAGCAGAAAATATTCAATCAGAACAGCAAAAAGAAAAAAGACTCCAAAAAATGGGGATAGTTTAAGTGGTCTCTGGGGCAACATCAACCATGACAACAATCCCCTCATAGGAGTACCAGAAAGTGAAGAAAGAAAGCAAGGAACTGAGAACTTATTTAAAGAAATAATGACTGAAAACTTCCCTAACCAGAAGAAGGAAATAGACACACAGAGAGTCCCAAATAAGATAACCCAAATAGGCCCACACCAAGACACATTATAATTAAAATGGCAAAAGTTAAAGACAAAGAGAGAATCCTAAAAGTAGCAAGAGAAAAGCAACTAGTTACTTATAAGGGAGTTCCCATAAAACTGCCAGCTAATTTCTCAACAGAAACTTTGCAGGCCAGAAGGGAGTGGCAGAAAATATTCAACCCATGATGAAAAGCAAGGACCTACAACCAAGATAGCTCTACCCAGCAAGTCTATCATTCAAAACCGAAGGAGAAATAAAGAGCTTCCCAGACAAGAAAAAACTAAAGGGAGCTCATCAACATTAAACCAGAATCACAAATAATGTTAGAGGTACTACTTCTTTTTTTTTTTTTTTTTGGTTTTTGGTATGTGGGTAGCTCCCTGGCTGGGAATCGAACCCAGGCCGCAGCGCCGATAGCACCAACGCCGAAGCCTTAAGCCACTACACCATTAGGGAACTCCCTAGAGGTACTACTTCAAGATGGAAAAAAAAGGGCAAAATTATGAATAATAAAATGGCAATATCCACATATCTACCAATAATTACCTTCAATTTAAATGGATTGAAAGCTCTAATCAGAAGCCATGGAGGGTATTGTGCTGAGTGGAGTGTCAGAGAAAGACAAATGAAATTTGATTTCACTTACATGTGGAATCTAAAGAACAAAGAAAAACCAAACAAACAAACTCAGATACATGAAGCATTTGGAGGGTTGCTAGATGGGAGAAGGGTTGGGGATGTGGGTGAAAAAAGAGAAAGGGTTAAGAAGTACAAATTGCTTGTTGCAAAGTAGTTAAGAGGATGTAGGATATAGTATAAGGAATATAGTCATTGATATTATAATAACTATCTATGGTGCTAGGTGGGTACTAGATTTGTTGAGGTGATAGTTGGGAAAGAGTTGGGGGCAAGGAAAAAAGGTGAAGGGATTAAGAAGTACAAATTGATAGTTTCAAAACAGTCATGGGGATATAAAAAAAGCATAAGAAATAGTCAATAATATGGTAGTAATTATGTATAGTGCCAGGTGAGTACTAGACTAGTCAGGGGGATCACTCCTTAAATTATATAAATGTCTAACCATTATGTTGTACACCTAAAATTAATATAAAATAATATTGAATGTAAAAATAGAAGAGGTGGTACATATACACAGTAGAATATTATTTAGCCATAAAAAAGAATGAAATCTTGCCATCTGCAACAACGTGGTTGGACCTAGAGGGTATCATGCTGAGTGTAGTAAGCCAAACAGACAAAGACAAATGTCATTTGATTTCACTTATTTGTGGATCTAAAGAACAAAATAAACATACAAAACAGAAACAGACTTACAGATACTGAGAACGTTGTGATGGTTGTCAAATGAGTGGGGGGGTTGGAAGGGTGAGTGAAAAAGGGGAAGAGATTAAGAAGTACAAATTCATAGTCACAGGGATGGGACATATAGTCAATAACACTCATGTTGTAATAACTACGTGTGGTGTCAGATGGTTACCAGATTTATTGAGGTGATGACTTACCATTATCTGAAACTAATATTGTATGTGAAATGTAATTGAAAAAATTTTTTTAAATTGTAAAAAAAATCCTTAGGCTATATTAAGTGAAAACAACATTGGTTCGGCATGCAAAATTTTGCTTTTAAAAGGGGAGAAACATATACACACATACACATGTATGTACTTCTACTTACATAAACATTGAAAGGATATACAGGAAAAGGAAAGTGTTTACCTCTGTGGGGCAGGGATGGAGGCAGTGGCAGGTGGGGTCAATAGGGGTAGGATGGTTGCAAATCTTCTTGATGTACATCTTTTTCATTTTTCAGCCAAGTGAATGTATAACCTTTTGAAATGAAATTACATATTTTATTTTTTATTTGGTTATATAATTTTATTGTGGTAAAGAGCTGAACTGGAAATCAGAAGCTACTCTTTTCAAATCTGCAATCTTTCTTTTTTCCTGGGCTCACTGATGGACCAAGGAGGCCATCATACTTGAATTCCCATGACTTTATAACTTTAGCACCCATCACTCTCCTAGTCCAAAAAATTTTTTAAAAAATCTGTTATGCCACTTATAATTTCTACTTCTTGGTCATATCTTCCAAGCATGGATTTTATTTCCTAGAGCATGGTATATTCACAGCTGTGTTCAATAATGCCAGTGTCTGAGACCCTGTGCATCTGATTCGGTTGTCTGTTGATTCTGCTTTTTTTACTGGTGGTCTCTTGTCTTTCTGTTGCCTGGTTATTTTTGCTTGTGTGTTGGGTATATCTGTGGAAGTAATTTGTAGAACTATATTTGTAGAACATACTTGTAGAAATAATGCAAGGCCTAGGATGATGCTAATTTTCTCCCCAAAGGATTTTCATTTTCAACCCTAGCAGTCTAAAGTTACCTTAAATTCAATACTTGAGATCCGAGGACCTGAGACTCCATTTTCTAGTTGCTTCAGCCTTCAACATTTGCCAAAAATGTAGCTTGGAACCTCAGCAGCCTGCAGGAACTCAGCCAAGGTTCCCCAGAGAGGTGCAACCCCAAGTTCCAGGCACGCATCTACAGATTCGTTCCCTCTCCCAATTTCGGCCCTGCAATTCACTGGACCTTTTTATTTTTTAGATATTTTGAAAATATTTTATCCAGCTTTTATAGTTGTTTTCAATTGGAGGAGGTCTCAGTGACTCAGACTCAGTTGGTCTGGATCACCCAGTTCACTAATGAATGCAGAAACCCTTATCATCCAGGCCTCAGCTTTTTTCAGTGGTTTGTTCTTCTCCAGACCTTAGCTTTCAGAAAACATTTTTTCTTTTTATTTTTGTTCTTTAGCAGCAAAGTCTACATGAACTTTTCTTGTGCACACCACTGCTCCCCAAGTCCCCAGTTATGGTTAAAATAGAATTTTACATTCTACGTGCTTAATATTCTGGTAGAGCCGGAGTCAGAGCAGTCCTTACCAGGCTCCGAAACAAAAGGCCTGTTTGCGCATATAAGGAATATTCAAGCTGGGGCCTCTACAGTGCAGGCAAACGCCCCCGCGGAGAGAATTCTAGCATCAGAGGAACACGCACAGGACTTGATCTGTGGCCAAGGGCCCCAGAGAGGTCTCAGTTTGCAGACCAGAATGTGACAAGGGGATTGGAGCTGCAGCCAGCTCTAGAGGCACAAAGAGGAGCCAAACAGGAAACACAGAGAGGTGCTGATGATGCATTGAACACCTGTAAGCCAGCTAAGATTTCCGCAGGCCCCACTTCTGAACAAAGCCTTTTTATTGCATTGGTTTGGGGTGAACTGGTCCTAGAGCTTTTGCTAAATGGGTTGGTATGGGGTGACATAAATGACCGAGGGTCTCTCAGGGATAAAATCCGGAGGCTGGTTTTCCGAGGCTGCCTCTGTTAATCTTTGCACGGTCAGTTACAGTACTTGCTTTCGGTGACCATTCTCAGGGGTCTTTGGATCCCCCCTTACAGGGCTCTGGGCCTTGGTTTCTTTATCTGCAGAATGGGGATGATTACTCTACGTGAGGTCTGAGGCACGCAGGACGGAGGTGGAGCACCTGTGCCCGTGCCCTGATGTCGCAAGGTCAAGAAAGGCCAGAAGGAGGCGGCGACACACTCAAGAGGACCGCTGGCGTTGGAAAAAGGACAGCTGGACGCTGTCTTCGGGCTCAGCTGCAGGGATCCGCTCAGTGCGCCAGGCGCAGGACAGGCCGCCTGCCCTCAGGGACTGGGCCGGGAGTGCCTAGTGGGGAGGCTGGGCGACCGTTGGGAACGTTTGGCGCGAGGACCCCAGGTGAGCGCGCTCAGCTCAGGAATGAGTCGGGCGCGCCCCCAGGCTAGAGAGGCTGTCGAGTTTTAAAAAGCAACCGATTAAGGGTAATCCTGAACTGCCCTGCTTTTAGTTGAAGTGGTATGTTTTGCTTTATGTGTTTTCAAAGCACATATTCTATCGCGAAAGCCACAAAAAAGTTGGGGAGGCGGGGCTGGAACCGCCTGCGGCCCCGCCACAGGGTGCAGCCTTGCCAGCCCAAGCACTGGAGCCACAGCCCCTTGGGGCGGTTAGGAGCTTTCGGCAGCGACTGCGGAGCGGCGCTGGACGCACTGGGCCAGGCTGGAGCTCTGTGTTTCACCTGTCACTGCGCCCGTTGAGCCTCCTGAGCCAGTGTTCCCAAGCAACCGCGTGTCCTGTTCCATTCTCCTTTAGGGCTTCCCGATGGAAAACGGACCACCAGGGACCTACCTGCATCACACTCTCACCGCCCCTAAACTCTCATACTGTTTCATATAGAAATATGTAAAAAATTAGTTTATGATGTAGACTAATTGTATATATTGCATTGTTAAATAATATTCCAGAAGAGAGCTTCTATTTTGACTAGACCATTTTCAGTTGAGAAAAAAAAAAGTGCAGCTCACCACTGTGTTCATTTAATTTTACGTAAACACTGTTTTCAATGTGAAAATAAAATATTTTTGGAGTTATTTCTAAACAGAACTTGCCTCTAATCCTAATGTAACAGAAATGTATCTGATGATCAGTATTTAATACATTTTTTGTGAGGTAAATTTCAAAGCACTGAACGTTGTGGGTAAGGTTAGGACTGTGATCCGGGAGTTGTCTGAGGGTAAACACCGCAGCTGCAAGCACTGCTAGTGAGTATTCTCTGGGCAAATGGGAAAAGCTAGACATTGATGAGACGGAATCCTACACTTACAATTTTCTACAACTGGGGGTTGGAATGATTTACTGACTGCACTGGCCAGACTTCTGGTGCTTCATGTAACAGGACATGTCCTTATATCTCGGACAAGTCATCTGACCCTGCATTTGAGTCTCTGTTGTCAGGAGTGCTGTTTCAGTGGGTGGTGGAACCCATGTGTGCACCAAGACACCTAGCAATAACTTATGAACCCATATCCTAGTAAACACAATGTCGGCTCAACTTAAAGACTTCTTAGCTAAATCTCTCCCCAGAATGCCCCCTGGCACAATGGAAAATGTGACAGAGGGAAGTGTGAGTGGGAAGAGACAGTATTCTCATCTTTGGTTAAAATATATTACTTCTGCAAAGTTGACAAAAGAGTCTGACCATGTAGCATATTCCTCGAGCCCATCCCAGGGCCTTGGAAAAGGCCAGGTGAGTGAGGAGCTTCATAGCCCACCCTTCTCTGTGTACCTCACTATTGCAGCAAGACTGTGTCTGAAATCTTCTCTCTGCTGGGGTCCCCCTTCCTGCTGACCCTTGCCCTACCTCACCTAACATCACTTTCTGCACTTGCTGGGTCCTTTTGATTCTTCATGCGTCAGTGAGTTTGGAATTGGAAGTTCATAAATTCCCCTATTACAAGGAAGTGGCTAATTGTGTTGCCCTAGCCTTTTGTTGAAACAGGTCTGTCCAACCAAGTACTGATGCAGGTCAGCTTCTCATACACGTTCCACTCAGGGTGGATTCAGCCCTTTCTACAATCTCTACAGCCTAAGCACCCATACAGGTCCATCTGTCTGTGCTTCTTAGGAGTGGCGATTCTGTAGGACTCTGGATGAGGGTTCTTTATCAGCCTGGTGAACAGCTCACAGCCTCGGTATCTTTCAAACTGTCCCCTCCAGGCCACTAGGTGGAACCAGGGGTCTCATTCAGCCCCCAGGGTCTGATGAGTTCTCCATGTTTCCTGGGTCTCAAATCTTGAGTCCCAGCTCCCCTCAACTTCATTATTCTGAGAACCACATCACAACATAGAACACAGCAGCCTTTAAAATATCTTCCACAGGCAGTTGTGTATAATACATTGACTGATAGATGATGTTCTTGTCAGAGTAGAGAATGAACTTCATCGGAGTACACAATCACAAAGCAGATCACTTAAGGTTCAATATTAGATGTTCTGTTTTTAAAAATGTCACAGGACATTTTTCACCTGCAAACTTTCTTCCTCGGCCTCTGCCTTCTACTACCCTGACGGCTCTGTCTCTTGGGCTATACCCCTCTTCCTCTTACACAGGTGTAACTCCTCCTTCCTTCCTCCCCACTCCCAAATCTATACATTTCTTTGCTAACTTTCCACAGTCAGATATCTCTTGCCCTGAGGAATTACACTGCATTTTTAGTGAAATATTCCAGTGCCCTATGATGACGGCATTCCTCTTTGCAGAAGGAAAAAGAAGCCATGTTCTAGCTTGAAAGACAGCGCCACCTACTGCCCATTGAGAGAGCTGCCAAACCCACAGCTGAATCTCCATTGTCCTTTTCTGGGTCTGGTGGCAGATAAATTAGGTAAGAATAATTTTAGAAGGTGCATTAAATTTAAGGAAGTGGTGAGACACCCAAGGTTGCACAGGAATTTAAACTCAGTAAGGAGCTCAATACCAGGGAGAAGGATCTGGGTGGCATTAGGGCTCAGGGAGGTTATGGGACCTGGATAAGCTAACTGCCAAGGGGCACAGTGGACATTGGAATCTGGCCTGCATTGGGAGTTCACATGGCTCCATTCAGCTCCACGCTTGGCATTAGGAGGATGTGGTTTTCCTTTATGGATGGTCAGAGAGGAGAAAGGAAACCCAGGAGCTAGCAGAGAAGAGAATTTCAAGAAAGGCACAGCTGATGATCTAGTGTTTTAAAGTTGTCAGTTTGGATGTGGGCTGAGAAAACATCAGTAGGATTTGAGTTTAAGTTTTAGTTGGAGACTTTTGAGAGAGTGTCTTAACATGCTCAGCACTGCGTTAGGCATTGGAGGGTATGCCGATGTGGGAAGACACAGTCCCATCCCTCATGGGCTAAGCATGAGCCGAAGTCAGGGAAGTTGGCAAAAATTAAGTGGTAATAAATTAGATGGTGGTTCAGGAAAGGGAGAAATGCACAAAGACTTGCAAGCCCCTCTGACACCTTGGTGCAAATTAGAATGGGCCCTTCCTCTCTCCCTCTGCCAGCACTGCTATGCTGGGGTCCTCGGCTTGGCAAGTAGGCTGTGGGTGGCTTTCAACCCTGACCCATCCCCCCTGCCAGCTGTTCTTGTGCAGTTAACAACCTGCCCAACTGTAGGTGGAGGCCTGGGAAGGATGAAGACTGAGCAGTTAAGGTTTCGTGAAGGAAAGTGGGGCATGACCTGGGTTTAAACTGATGTCAAATGTTTACAGAAGCTGCCAGGAAGAGGTAGGAGATCTCTGCTGGGAGCAGAGGCAGGAAGGAAGTGATGAAAGAGAGGGAAAAGATGCACATCACCTACTCTTGGCTCCACTACTTTAAAGTAGGTAAAATTAGGAAAGATCATTCATTCAGGAAAGTACTGAGCACCTGCTGTGCAAGGAGCTATGCTGAGTGCACTGTGAGGCAGGGGGACAACAATAACCTCTAACAGCTGTGTGCCAGTGCATCGTCTGTAAAGCATGTCCACTCCCAGCTAGGACCTTGGCTACTGTCTTGGGAGGGAGGCTGAGGTTGCAGCTGTCCCAGGACATGAAGCTGCAAATCTCTAGAACTAGGGCACAATCCAGATTTTCTGACTAGTGTGGAACTGCTTTCATTCTAAATTTTATTCTTCCTCTTAAACATTTTTAAACTTAATTGCTTAAATAGATGATGCATTTACTTGACTCTAAATTAAAAAGCTACAATGAGAACACAGAGGAAAGCATCCCTCCCACCCCTCTTCTCCAGTTGTCCAGACTTCTAATTTCAGTGTTGTCTTAATTTGCATTTCCTTCATGTGAGTGAGACTGAACGCCTTTCTAGATGTTTTGGAGACATTTTGCATTTTTTTCGCCTATGAAGGGTCTGTTCATTTCCTTTGATCAGTTTTTTATGTGGTATTAATCATTTCTTTTTTATTTGTAAGAGTTCTCTATGCATTAGGGAAATTAGCCGTTTGATTTTTTTTTTTTTTTTTTGCTTTTTGGTATGTGGGTAGCTCCCTGACTGGGAATCGAACCCAGGCCGCAGCGCTGACAGTGCCAGCGCCGAAGCCTTAAGCCACTACACCATCAGGGAACTCCGCCGTTTGATTTTTGAATTAGCCGTTGTAAGTATGTTTTCTTTTTACATTTCCATTTGCTCATTTGTCTCTTGGCATTGCTTTTGTAGTTTGTTCCCTGTGCAGATATTTTTATTGTTAAATTTATCGGGGTGATATTGATTAGTAAAAATCACAGAGGTTCCAGGTGTACAATTCTACACTACACCGTCTATGGCTTGCATTGTGTGCTCATCACCTGGATCCCCATGCAGATCTTTTTAAATGTAGTTGAATTTATCTGTCTTTCTTTTTATGACTTTTATGCTTGAATCATTCTTAAGCTAGTATTAAATTAAATTAAAAGTCCCTGCAAGTTGCTCAATAAGCCAATAGGAAAATCAGGGAAATACCTAAATAACTACAGTATGTTACCATGCAGTTGGTACTTGAGGGTGGTAAAAAGTGTGATTCCTTCATCTATTTATTCAGTTATTGCTACATCTGTCCATTTATTAAGCTGTTTCTGAGCTTTCTAAGAGATGACATTTTGAAGTGATAAAGCCTGTGGGCCAGGATGACAGATATACAAACCTGAGTCCTGTTTGCCATTCTGTGACCTTGGGCAGGTTTCTTAACCTTTCCACATTTTTGTTTGTCATATTATCGCATGAGCTATGACAGAAATGTAGAATGTGAAGACATCAAAGATTGGAGGTTGGAGAAAAGATGTGTGTAGCCTAGGGAGACAGCTGTACAACAAGTTTCAGGCTTGGATTTATGATTTTAGGTGGTAACATCTGAGTTCTGACAAGGTCCAGAGGTCGTCACTTAGGGTGGTGGCAAAAATAAAGGTCATTGGACTGAGTGGGCCAAGGGGCTGAAGGACTTCTGTGTTGACTGGTCATCCACATAGTCCTGAAATCACCCAGGATGATGGCCAGACACGGGGCGGGGAAGAGCCTGTGAGCCTCGTGCACAAGTCCTCATGGAGGAGGGGAAATGGCTCTGTGGAGGGCAGCAAGTAGGACGGAAAGTGTGACAACCAGAGTGGCACAAGCAGGTGTTTTCACTGGGCTCTGGGGAGGTTGTGCTCAGGAGGTGGTGCGGGGTGGGGAAGCCGCCCACCCTATCCATGACCCTGAGATTCAAGGGGACAGCTCTTTTGAGAAAAAGGCCAAAGAATTGTGATTTCAGAGAGAGTTAAGTTTTTCTTAGCAACCCTACACCTGACAGTGGCCGAGTGAGATTGAGGGAAGAGACTGTGGAGTGAGGTCTTAACAAGAATCTCAGACTTTTTAAAGCCTCAGCTGGCAGCCCTTATGAATGGGATTCTCTGCAGGCTCCCCATGTCAGGGCTGAGCACAGGCTGACTGGAGGGAAGTTGGGAGACTGTGGGGTGGCCAGTGTCATGATAGATGTCACTGTTCTGGGGCACTTGGGTCCTGAGATACCATAGCTGGAGTTTGGAGAACAGGTCTTCACTCTGTAAGTTGAGTCACAGCTTGCGTCGTTACACTGAAAACGCCTAGACTTTCCTCTTCCCCGTGTGCAAACAAGCCACACCTTGCACCAGCCGAAGTCCACCTCCTTTCAGTGGCCCTACATCAGTCACGCAGCCACGGGGAGTTTCCTTTTCCCGGTAATTCTGCGTTTCTACGAAAGGAAGGGCCTTTGCACTTCTTCCCACTTTATGGACTCATGAGTGTATAGAATTGACACGGTTTAATAAGAACCATTTGCCTGCTGGCCCTGTCTCCAGATCTAAAGCCTGAGAAAGTGACATGAATTTGTAGCAGGAGAAATCAAGGTAGGTTACTAAGAAAGCTTCTGGGGAGGAGGACTAAGCCAGAGGTTTGGGGACGAGGGAATGAGGGTGAATGCACAGTGTTTAAGGGAAGTGGTGATGGGGGAGTACTTCCTCTTTTGGTCATCTTTGGAGATGGTTTGAAAGGAAGGAAAAGGTGCTTCAAATGTCCACAGGTCTCTGGTGTGCTCTTATGTCTGTTGTCTTCTCTTTCGTTGTGGAATCCATAGGACCCTGGGAGGATGCTGGTTGAGAAAATGACCAGCTGACAGAGCTGCTGATGCAAGTGGCTGATTTCGGTAATCAATAGCAGTAGCCAAATTCTTAGGGTGTGACTGTGAGGCTTCTAGTACCCCAGTGTGGAAGAGGAAGCGCCAAACCCTGCCAAAGTCTCTCAACTGAGGACAAATCAGAGAAGGCTTTCAACTTCTAAGTGTTTGATATTCTGGCTTCTAGCCATGAAACACTGGCTTTTTAACTTTGAGCTGTAAAAATACTCACAGAAAGCTCCAGAGAGGAAAGTAGAATTGGTGTTTTAATCACCTGCTTCCTCCAGGGGTATGAAAACTAAAGAGTGATTTCAAGTTTTGTAAATGTAGGAAAACCAGAGGGTGCATGTGATAGCCCATGAGATATTGCTGCATCTTGTGCAGAACTGTAGTGTACGCTCCGTGCTGGGCACCACTGAGGACAGAGAGCCACTGCCCGAAGCTGTGGGCATAAGCTGTGTCCTCTAGGCTGCTCCAGGACTGCGCCCTTCTGGCTGGGCCATCTTCTCTGGACAGCCTACAGGAGGCCCTAAGACAGAAGGTGGGCAGGGTAGCGTGGGGGCCATGCTGTCTTTGCGGGACAAAGACTGGGAGGAGGGCGTCTGCCCCATCTGCCAAGAGTGCCTGAGGGAGGCGGTGAGCACTGACTGTGGACACCTCTTCTGCCGGGTGTGCCTGGCCCAGCATGTGGACAAGGCCTCAGTCTCTGGCATCTTCTGCTGTCCCCTCTGCCGGAAGCCCTGCTCCGAGGGAGTTCTGGGGACAGGCTACATCTGCCACAGCCACCAGAAGAAGGTGTGCTGGTTCTGTGAGGAGAGCAGTCTTCTTCTGTGTGTGGAATGTCTGGTGTCCCCTGAACACAAGTCTCACTGTGAGTTGGCCATTGAAGACGCCATCAGCCACTATAAGGTAAGGCCGGATCACCACCTCCCTGAGTCACTCCATTCTACCCTCTGTTCATTATGTTTGGCATGTCACAGAGGCTCAACAACTGACACTTTTCTTTGTTTCTTCTGCTTTATCTTCTTTTGGCTGCTTGTTTTTGTTTTTCCATGTATACCATATTCTTCTTCCATGTATAAGACAGCCCCTACTTTCTAACCCAACATTAAGAAATCAGTATCAACTGGGTACTGCCATGTATAAGACGACCCCCAATTTTTGGTCTAACAATTTTAGACAAAAGTATCATCTTAATATGGAAAAATACAATATTTTGCTACTGATGTTAAAAAGTCAATGAATTACTATGAGGCTAAGAGAGGGTGTTGTCACTGTGATGTCAGACTCCTAGACAGCATGAGGTACTCTCATTGTACTCACCTGTGTAATGAAGGCGTTGGATGACATAACACAAAACTCTTTCAATACCAAGAGCATATGGTCCCCTGGTTGATAGGACTAGAATTTGACTAGAAATGTAATCAGGTTTTACATATGCTAGTAATTATCCTGCAAATACAGACTGACCAGATGTAACATTTGAAATGGGACAGAAAACAACAATACTGCCCCATTTCAAACGATACACATGGTCAGCCTAGTCTCACTGGGCTAAATTCCAGGTGTCAGTAGGCTCCCATATATACTGTTTGAAATGGGACAGTACCATTGTTTGCTGTCCTGTCTAAATGGGATGTCTGGTCAGTCTACCATCAATGTAAAGACCAGACAGGAGTGGGTACATGCAGAGGCCCAAGTCTGGGAAAGTCATGCTCTAGTCAAAGAATTTATAATTAGAGTTCGAACTGACAGGATGCACTGATAGATTAGAAGTGGAGTGAGGGAATGAAAGGAATCAAAGATCATTCACGAGTTTCTGGTTTGAAAAACTGGATAGGTGAAAAGGGTGGGGGAGAACAGGTTTGAATGAAACATCAAGTTTCATTGAGAACAAGTCAAGTCCAAGTTGAGACGCACCAAAGTAGGATCTTAGATATGAAGTTGGATATGCAATCTGGATCTCCAGAAAATGTGGGGTAGCATTTTCAGAAACTAAAACAGGAATTCATCAGAATAAAGATGATATTTAAATCCAAGGACCTCAGGAGAGAGTGTAGAGAGAAAAGAAGTCCAAGGTCCTGAGAAAGGCCATCAGGCAGATGTAAGGTAGAGGAAGACCCAGTGAGGAAGACTTCGCGAGGCAGGAGAACGAGGGAGAGGTGGTGCAGAAGCTGGGAGAGAAAAGTCTGCTGAGAAGGGCCTGATGGTGGAATGCATAGAATGACGCGGGGTGGTCCAGTAAGACGGCAGGCGGAGGCATGAACGCTGGCCCAGGGGGAGGGGCACTTCCTCCACTGTAAGGACAGACAACCACCAGAGGTGTGTCTGCAAGTGCAGGTAGATTCGCAGTTTGGGAGATGATTTGACTGTTCTAGTCTATTTCCTCAGAAGCATGAGAAGAAAGAACAGCAGTGTGGGCAGAGAGGCATGAGAGAGGTTAGAAGGCAGGAGAAGGCATGCTGTAGTTTGAGAAAGTGAGACTAGGAGAGAAACAGTATGCCTGACAGGAAGCCTCAGGCACCGATCTGCGACCTAAACTAGGGACTTAATATATTTCCTGAGGCTGTTGAGGAAGATCAAGGAAAAGATGAGCTTATCCAGGGGTCAAGAGTTGCCCGAAAGGTAACAGAAGGAGACCAAGGCAAGGGCATTGAGGCTATTTCTGGAGGAGTGATTATAATGGAGGGTCCTGTGTGTGTTTGTAGATGTTGACAGCATAGTTGTGAAATAAAGATTTCTTATGATTTCTCACCATGTCTGTATTTCTTTGAATTAAATCTTGTAAATTAAATATTGTAAATTGTGTTCTTTATAAAGGAAATTACTTAATTCCCGACTGCACTCCAGAAAGACTGAAAAATGTGCAATGTGATGAAAGTACATCTCTTTCCTCTCTGTCCAACCCATGTTGGTGTCAGTCACTTGAATGTATTTGACTGGTTTCCTAAGTGTGCAACAGTGAAGTTTTACTTTGCTCCATCACGAATGCTGGTGATGAGGCTTTTATCCACATAAAGGCTCACTATGTACATTTCCCCCTAGAATTGGGGCATAAATTCTACATGATCGAATCAAAGTAGTTTATGTTTTGGATAATAGAGGTATGTTAGTTATGTTTAACTTCCATTTTTCTTATTCTGTTATTTCTTTTCTTTTTTATTGCCTTGTTGGAGAAAAATTTTAGAAATCTGTATTTAAATCAGTCTGTTTCTTACTCAGAAATTCATTTAATTGGTTATGCTATTCTGTTTTATTTTTAAAGATTAATTTTTAACTTATTTGGAATTTAATATACTGTGTTGTATGAGGGATTATTCCATGTTAATTTTTATTGATTCTTGTATCCAGTTGCCACCAAAACATATCTGTGAGTTCTTCCCACATCTTATGTGTTGTTTCTGGTTTGACAAAAATTAACTTTTATAATAGCAGAATTTTGTTTACTCTAGCCATTGATTATTTTTGTTCTAAGTTTTTATATAGTTTTGATACTTGTTGCTTTATGTTTTTAGAAAAATCTACCAGCATTTTTGCCATATAGTATGTTTTTTATAACTTGATATTTTCACTGTTGGTCTTTCAGAGAAATTTTCTTATGCAATCTTCCAAGTTCTGTAGAGAAATCCTTCGGATTTTAATTGGCATTGCATTAAACATGTTGATTACATCAAGAATCATAGTGGTTCCCTGGTGGCACAGTGGCTAGGCTTCGGTGCTCTCAATGCTGTGGCCTGGGTTCGATTGCCAACCAGAGAACTGCTAAAAAAAAAAACAAAAACAAAAAAAACCCCAAAAAACAAACAAACAAACAAAAGAATCATGACAGAGAACTTTACCTCATTTTGAATATTGTAAATGATGGGTCTGTATTTTCTTTTATTGTTTCTTGCATTTATCTTTATGGCTATCTTTGTCTCCTTTTTTCATTTACATAATGTCTGTAGTTGACTTTAAACTCTTCATTAAATTTTAAAGGACACAGAAGATAGCACTGTAGCTTCTTGGACTGGATCTTACTTGTAGGGATGGGCTTGATTTTGATAGGCAGAAATAGATAGCATTCCTGGCAGAGCACAGTGAAAGATAAACCATGAAGGGTGTGGCTGCGTAGGGTGTGTTCAGAAAATCACAAGCAATTTTGTTTGGCTAGTTTGGAGAGCACGAGTGGCATAGGGAGAAGTAAAGGTGGAAATGTATACCAGGATTAGGTCACAGAGAACCTTGGATATTAGGTTAAGGAGTTTGGGCTTATCTTTGGTAATGAGAAGTCATTTTGAAGAGAGGAATAACACAGATAAGAGATAAAATATGATGAAAATTTCAAGCTGGATGATAGACAGAACAGTGGGTCCAATGACAAAAATATGAAGGTCAAGAGTAGTATGCGAGAGTGTTGAAGGGGATGGTAAGTTTGATTTCTCCAGAATGATTTTGAGATGCCAGCAGGGCAGTAGGAAATTCTTACTTAGCTCTCAGCTGGAAACGTGGGATTGACTATTAGGAAATGATCTGGTTTGGAAATTATGATCCAATCTGAGGTCTCCAGAATTGAAAGTTAAGGACACAGTTTGGAGATAGAAAAGGACTACTACAGAAACAACCTGAGAAAGGTCAAAGAAGGACTGGAGGTAGGGGTTGGAGTGGGATGGGACATGAGGGGAGAATTACATCAATGAAGAGGAAGCCTGAAAAGAAGATACCTTCAGATTTTATTACTGGACATCACTGGTGATGCTAGAGAGAGAAGTTTCAAAAGAGCAATGAGAAACAAAGCAGATAGCTGAGGAACAAGGGGCCATGAGGTCATGAAGACAATGAGAACTGACCACTCATTCAAGAAGTTCAATTGTGAGGATGAGAGAGAGTAGACTGAAGAGGTGGCAAGGTTAAGATTGTTTGTTTGCTTGTTTGAGCTTTGTGAAAACTTAACTTGTGTGCTCCCATAGCAGTTCTCCAGCCCAGCCCAGCCTCCCCCTTCACATGGAGACCCGTGAGTGACACCCACTATGCCCACATACTGCCTTCCACACCTTCCATATGTGCTTTGTTCCTTCTCTGCTGGGAAATGCCTGCAGGTAACACCCAGCGATGTAACAAATGTTAATAACTTCCTGGTGACATCATTGCCTCCTCGGCTTACTGAAGGCTTTTGTTTGCCTGAATGTTCTTGCTGACCTGTCGCCCACAGAATCTCAGGGTCAGAAAAAACTTTCAAAGTCATCTTCTCCAGCCCCAACCTCTACCTATTCATCTCTAGGAATGTGAGACTCTTCTTTTCCTGAAGCAATGCATTTTTAAGACTTTACAAGAGGAACGAGGCAAAAATGACAAAAATTAAAAATATTCCCTACAAAAAACCAACAACAACAACATCTCCTAAAATTTTTTTTTTAACCTGAGGTGAGATTTAATTAATGAAGCACACACTTTTCAGTTAAGAGCATATCCTTATCTTTAGTCCACAAACCCTTTTTCTCTTTTACTTGATGTATTTAATCACCATTTCTCCTTTTCCCATTTAAAATGTGGTATTTTTATTTGTAGAAGGTTTGGTAAAACACATATTGCTGTATTGTGTGCATGTATATTGAATTAACAAAATTATATTATAGGACTCATTGTATTTCTTGCTTTCCTACTTTCCACGTTTTTAAGGTCATTACATGTTTTGTGGGTCATATACAACTGACTCTTAAACAATGTAGGAGTTAGGGATACCAACCATCCATACAGCCAAAAATCCCATGTAACTTCAGTTGTTGTCTCCACATACACGAACTCACAGTCGTGGATCAAAAATATGTACTGAGTCCATTGCTGCTGACATCTGCCACATTTTACTTAGCCATTTCCCTCCAAAATGACCTTTACATGACTCCAACTCTCTTGTTATGCAGACAAGGCTGTGGTGTGCACATCCCCTTAAGACCTAAGTAAGGAATTCTCTGGGACATTTAGCCAGAAGCAGGACCACTGGCTCATACAGGAAGCACACTTATGTGGCCGGGACCCTCACCAGAATAGTTGGGCCAGCACACGTCTCACCAGCCTGCTGTATATTCCTTCTACCTACACACATCTCCCTCCCCCAAGATGTTATCCAGTCATCTAATTTTATTAATCTGATGAGTGTCAAATAATATTTCATTGTGTTAATTTACATTTCTCTACTCACTGGTGAGCTTATGCATCGATTGACATGCACTTTATAATCTTTTGTATTCCCCTTCTTTGTACTTAATCGTTCACATTCTTTGGAAATTTTTCTCCTGGGTTTCTGTCTTTTTACTGGTTTGTAGGCTTTTATTTTTATAGTCTAAATTTAAGTCTCTTGTTGGTTTTAGACCAGCGGTTTTCAACCTGTGGGTTGTGACCACTTGGAACCGTATTAAAGGGTTGTGGCATTAGGAAGGCTGAGAACCACTGTAATTTAGACAATGCAGGTATCATCTCCTAGTGTTGTCTTTGCACAGTAATATTTAATTTTGATGTAACCAAATTAAATAATTTCTTCATGGTTTGTGCTTTTGGGGATTTACTTAGGGCATCTTTACCTACTTGCAAAGATGTCCTAACATCATTTTCTATTAACTTTATAATTTCACCTTTTACACATAGGCCTTTAATCCATCCAGAGTCTATCCTCATATATAAGTAGGGATTGACCTTGTTTTTCTCTATTATTGTAAGCCAGTTTTTTCAACACCATGTTCTACAGATTCTGTCCCTTCTCTTCATAATTTATGTACTATCTTTTCTTTTAAATTCCTTTGTGAACTTGGATCTGTTCCTGAGCGATCTCATCTCTCACTTTCTGTTTGCTCTCAGCAGCATACCGTGCCGTCCTCCTGCTGTGACTTCGTATGCCTTTTGCTCTGGTGGGGCAGACAGAAGGAGTGAAGAGAAGAATGCTTCCAGAGTTTCTTGTTGATGCCCTCTCCTTACTTCCACTTTGATTCACTGAAGGCCTGTGTCCACGATAGTATTAGCTTTGTTTACATTTGCTTTCCTTACAGTTTATCAAAAACCTGAAAGAATTCTTTCTTTTTAGAAACAGAAATCATTCATTTCTAATCATCATATTCTTAGCTTCAGGAACACAGTAGCACATCCAGACACTGATTGAAGATTTAAAGCAGGGGTGTCCAGCCTTTTGGCCTCCCTGGACCATGTTGAAAGAAGAATTGCCTTGGGCCACACATAAAATACACCAACACTAATGATAGCTGATGAGTTAAAAAATGGTCCATGCATATTTTTCATGTTTTAAGAAAGTTTATTAATTTGTGTTGGACTGCATTCAAAGCCATCTGGGCAGCATGTGGCCTGCGGGCCACAGGTTGGACAAGCTTGATTTAGAGACTCACATGCTTCCCTGAGCAACATGTTTGCCTGTAATAGAGAACTCTTGTCTATCCCAGCCAGGACAGTGAGGGATGTCAGGGGCCTTGCATCTCCTCTGTAAGTCAGTCTCTCTAGACTGGCTTCACTTATTGATGTGAATAAGAAGCACCAGTGACCAGCATGCAACTTGTAGATGTTGGGAGAAAAACACCCTGAAGTCAAGTAGAGAAGTTTCTATGCTGTTTTTGTATAGTTTAAGCTTCAGAAAAAGTTCCTCATTGCTTTTCCCCATCATTATTTATTAAATAAACTCACGTTTTTCTCACCCCAAGCAGGACACTTTGAGGGCTGCCTGTTTTTAGGCAGGATTTTACTTTAGTCTCATGCTGGGGTCAGGGACCCAACCGTGTTTCACTGAACACCACCGCCACCCTTCCGTATGACCAGCAGGTGTGTCTGTCTCTCTAGGAACGACTCAACCGCAGGAGCAGGAAGCTCAGAAAGGACATCAAGGAACTCCAGCTGGCTGTGCAGGTGGGTTTCTGAGTGTTTCACTGCCTCTGAGTGTCCCCAGGGCCCTTACTCCAGCTGTCTGTCTGTCTGTCTCAGGAGCAGCCTGATGTGAGGGCAGGTCCTGGAGGCCAGAAACCAGGGAGCTGGGCTTGGCTGGCCTCAGGTTTGGCTGGTTAGTGACCTGGGGCAAGTCAGGCCCTCTGACCTTCATGTGGTTTATGTTAAATGAAAGCTAGTCCCACTCCATCTGGCTCATGGTGATGATCAAAGGGGACAAGCAGCACTTCAATTGAAAATCCCCACATAAAACATAAGTCTCCATCTGTCTCTAATGGCCTACTTTTCTGTCTCTCTTGCTCACTGAGGTTTGGGGTCTGTCCTCACCCTATGGGATGTGTGTGTGTGTGTGTGTGTGTGTGTGTGTGTGTGTGTGTGTTTGTGTGTGTTCCCACCATGTGTGACATGGCATCTGTGGATGTTCACAAGAGCATGAGGTGGGGAGGGAAGGTGTCCTTCCTTTTATAAAGAACACACTGCGTCTGTAATACCTGTGACATGCAGAGGCAATGCCACCAAGGGAAGAAGACTGAGGAATCAACTTTCTCACTCAGATACTCAGAGACTGAAGGGCCAGGCGAGAGCCATCTGACTAGTGGGTCTTAGGGAGTCTCTTTTCTATAGTTTCAGGTACACTGTAGGCCCCACGGGCTGGAGGCCAAGCTGGAGAGCCAGCCCCAAACTGAGAGACAGCTGGATATTGTCCCTCAGCAGTGGCCATACCAGCTGGAAGGCATGCCAGCAAAGGTGTCAGGAGTCCTTGCCATCTCCAGGACAATAACACAGCTCAGCAGCCTGGTTACTGATTTGGAGAGGATGGCCAAGGAGCTACATGCTGGCACACTGAAGGTGTGTACCCCAAGATACCTCCCAAAGATGGGGGTTCTCCACAAATTATGGGCAGCCCACCTGTAGCACCCTTCTGGGATGTGCAAGGAGAGGCTTCTCTGTGACAAGTGGCAGTGGCTTGTCTAAGGCCACACAATACTGTGCAGCAGAGTGGGGTACAGAGGAGACATGCCAATCCCTCCAGTTTTCAGGGGTGGCATCCAGCAGTGGGTAGGGGAGGAAATTGGGAGAGAACAGAAACTTGAGAATCAGCTTTGATGCCTTATTCTTTGTTTTTCTTCTAGGACGCCAGTGACTTACTGACCAGGTATGAGCCATGCCACCTCCCTCCCTGACACATAAGCACTGTACCATCCCCCTCCGTGACACATACGAGCCCACACTAGCACATACATTCATATGGCCTTCATCAAGGTCAAAGAGACCCACTGCTCTCTTAACTTTTGTCTTTATGCTGCATGGCCAGTGGAAAATTCAACAGAACATATGAAGAATTTTTTTGTTTCCAGGAGTGCTCCACAAAAATGAGCAACTATTTATCCCAAGTCAGAGAAAAGAGTCATGAATCACTTCTTCAGCAACTCTGACCTGCTCATTCCTGGTCACCTCATCTCAGACCCACCTCGTCCTCCTCAGCCTCTATCCTCTAGCCTGTGCAGCCTCCCATTAGGTCTACCCAGTCATCTCCTGAACGTGACCCTCTTTCCTCAACCCCCCCAGCCATGACTTGCTGCCCGACTCTGACACCAGGACAACAGTCACAGCCTTCTTTCTGACCAGGTTGTGCACAGACTGGGAGGCAAAATTTCCACTGCACCTGTGAACTAGCACTAGTGCCATCTCTCATCATCTCCTATTACAATAGGAGCATCCTGGCACCTGGTGGCCTGTGTTCATCAGGGTAAGGCCACCTCTGCATAGGGAGCTGCTGGGTCTCCTGGAAGGAATATTTCCTCTGAGCTTTTGTTCCAGTCACCTGGGACTTATTATTTTTGTTGTGGACAGACTCTAGGGTGCCCTCCCCCCATAACACTCCCCTCCTGGTATTCATGCACTTGTGTGATCCCTTCTCCATGGGTGTGAGCAAGACCTTGCTTCTAATTAATGAAATATGGAAAGGTGATGGGATGTCACTCCCATGATTAGGTTATGTTATATGGCAAGAGGAATGGCTTGTCACTTCAGTGACTCACTCTTAAGACTCTCCTTGTGGGATTGATGAAGTGAGTGGCCCTGTGGTCAGTAGACAGCTTCTAGAAGCTGAGAGCAGCCTCCAGCCTTGAGTCAACAAGAAGCAGCTATAAGAAAATTCTGCCAACAGCCCACATGAACTTGGATTTCCCCCAGTTGAGCCTCCAGATGAGAACCCAGCCCAACTGACACCTTAATTACAGTCTAGTAAGGCCCTAAGCAGAGGACCCAACTTTATGACCTGTGATATCATTAATGTGTGTTGTTTTAAGACACTAAATTTGTGGTAGTTCTTACAGAGCAATGGATAATTAATACATTTCTCTATTGCTTGTGCATCATTTCTTTGGGTGAGTAGGGACAGTACTCTGTCCTTGTGTCCCTAGTGTCTAAGACAGTTCCTGCTCATAGTTGGAGCCCAGTGAAATTTATTAAGTTAATAGAAATTATAGGGCCTTTTCTTGATGCTCCACATTTAACAAAGGGGGACTTTAACTAGTACATAGTGAACCCTTGCTGAAGTAGTCTATACTATATGAGGCACTGAGGGATATACAGAATAAAACATGGCCCCAAGGAAGTGCCAAGAGTGAAGATTTGACTGAGATTCAACCCCAGTGCTGACACCTAATGCCCTGGGCAAGTTACTTAGCCTTTCTGAACCCCAGTGCCACTTCCTGTAAAATGAAGATAATGGTACTTGTTGCCTGGAATTATTGTAAGAATTAAATATTATTGTATGTGCTGCAGTATTTATCATGTTGTAAACATTCAAATGTGGTAATTCTATCTTCTTACTCTACTTTTTCATCAAGAAGCTTGTAACCTGGCTGTGGAATAACAAGACAATGTGTGACCGGTTAAATTAAGTGTTGCATTGGCTAAATGCTGTGAGGATTCAGAGGAGAGACACGAGTAAGGGTGAGAATCAGGGTCAGTGCTGTGGGGGAGATGGGACAGGACAGCAGGAGAGAAAGAAGAGCACCCAGGTCAGGATAGCTCCACAAATGAAAGTGTGGAGGCAGGAATAAGCCACAACACGTTTGTGGGAACATGAGGAGACTGAGCTGGTTGGTCTGGAATCGTCATGAATGGAGATGACCAGAAGTCAAGCAGAGGGTTAGGTAACTGACACCAGGCCATAGAGAGCCGTCACAGGTGTCTGAGTCAGGAGTGAAGGGAGTAAGTGGTGTTCAAAGAAAACCAGTCTGGACGCTTGATGTCAGATGAATTAGGGGGCTGGGGAGGGGAGGCAGGAGAAAGGGCTTAGTGTGTGTGGATGTTCATAAAAAGAAGGGTCTAGTTACTAGGCAGGAAGCTAGAAGTAAGAGACCCCAAATCTAAGAACAAGATGGTAGCCAAGGAAGGAATAGCCCTGGAGCTGACAGTTCCTGCAGCCACCTGGGGTTAATGTCATACAGGCAATTTGTCTGGGAGTGTCCTACCAGGAGTGGGCGGAGACTGACGGGCTCCAAAGGTCTCTCTCAGCCAGAGTTGGCTACCCGTGCTGGTGCCTGCCAACCCCTCTGTCCTCATCTGATAGGACTACAGATGATAGAGCTGGGGTGGGTGTCTGGCCAGCAGGTAGCTGACTAATCAAGCCTGTGAGGTGTCCTGCTGAGGAAGGTCTTATCGAAGAAGGACAATGACACAACTGAACATCGGCTTCTCTGAGAAATTCAGGATGGATCTGTGGTGAAGACACTGTTAATTGGCAGGAAGGGCAGCAGCTGATGGAATCAGAGCTGCATGAGTGGCCGTGCACCGGAGCAAGTGCCTAGGACCTGCATGCTGAGTGCCACAGATGATCCAGTTTCCAATCTCCCTCGGACCTCAAGTCCCCTTTCTGCCAGTTTTTGGACATGCAGAGGCAGTGCTGGTCATAAGCATAAGCTTGGAGCCAAACTATCAAATTCAAATTCAGTGCTACTAATTACTAAAGTATATTGTTACTGTGCTATTTACTCTCTGTGGACTTGGGACCAGTTTAGTCACCCGCTACATATCTCAGTTCTCTCCTGTATACAAACGGGGTATTAATGATAGTACCTACCTCATAGAATTGTTGTGAGGATTAAATGCTTAATATATAAAATATTTATTGCGGTAATAGGCCAGAGTGAGTTCTATATGTAGTTGCTGTTGTTGTTAGCATTTTAAAATCTCCAGTTCTTCCTTTGGGACTTGGTTGTGTTTACCCACCCAGCCATTGCTTGCCATGAAGCCTGGCTAATAGTGGAAAATCTTACTTTCCTTATTTACATGTCTGTTCTTACAATAAACTTTTCTATTATTTAAACTAACTTGGATGAGTCTCTGTTCTTTTTATTTTTTTAAATGTCAACAGTTTTATTTTAAAAGACCTATTTCTACTTCCTCAAATAGATTGTCATCTTTTTTTTTTTTTATTGACAAGTTAATTCTAATCAAAATGTTTAGTGGGAACACAACTGATGAATCAACCGCCCAAGACTGCACACTTCTGCAAGCCCCAGGCCTACATGTAGTCTCAAACCACCCTCTGCCCACTATAAAGATTTCAATGCAAAACATCACAGCTAGGAAAAAGGTGTAATGTATTTCCCACTCATTAAGTCCAAAGACTGGACCTTATTTTTTAATGTTAAGTTCGGGTTCTGGGTTTAGTTGGGCAAGAATTTCCATCAGCTTCCATATATTCTGGCTGAAGGTAATCCCTTCCCATCACTGATCCAAGAA
The DNA here is from genome assembly GCA_004026885.1 of Lyroderma lyra. Taxonomy (NCBI): domain Eukaryota; kingdom Metazoa; phylum Chordata; class Mammalia; order Chiroptera; family Megadermatidae; genus Lyroderma; species Lyroderma lyra. The sequence goes on from PVJL010004164.1 coordinate 98,891, forward strand.
AAACCACCAAATTCACAGATTGTCTGTTAGAAAAAACAAACAAACAAACAAACAAACAAACAAAACACAAACAAAAAACAGAAGACTAAAAAAGGAAGCAGGTGGTCATCATTGAATAGAAAGCTACCTGGATTAGACCAGAACATACAACTTGGATCTAAGATGATGGTGGAGGAGGGGACATCTCATGGGTGGCTTTTCCTCAAGGAAAGAAACAGAGAGGTTACCAGTACAGCTCAAGGACTAAGCTAAACACCTGGAGAGCGGGGTAGTGGTGATGGGGCATGTGTGTGCATATAAGGAGATAAGAAGCAAGAAGAAAAGACACTATGCCTTCCGGTTTTAAAACTGCTTCCCACTGTGATCAATAAGGCCACACCATGGAGTACAACGTTGATGGCAATCTTCTGTGATGTCCACTACCACTGCCTTTTTCCAGCTGAAGAGAAGGTATCCTGTTCCGGACCCTCCTGCTGCAGTGATGCAGAGGTATCCATTGTAGGTCATGAAGATGAGCATGAGGAAGTAAGTAGCTGCTGCCCAACAGCTTTGTGTGTTTCCATAATAGTTCCATTTGGTCCTGGGACAGGCGTAGAATTGTAGCAAATACTGACAAGTGACTTGTGCAGCAGGCTTTCTCAGGCACTCTTGAGTCCTTCATAGAATATTGCTAGTAAAAGTGCTCCCACAAAAGCTCCAACCATTTCTCTAGCTGCATTGATCACCAAACGAGAAAACAATAGTTCCACACTCTTAAAGCCAAACTAGAAAGTCATGTGCATCATCACCGGGTTGCCAGCTGCCCCATCATGGGAGTGGGAGGCTAAAGTGGTCAGGTGATGGTGAGAATGGTTCATTTTTCCAAGAAGATTTAGATCACTGATTTATTACAAAGGATATTAAAGGATATAATTCAACAGTTAGATAAAAATGTATAGGGCAAGTTCTCGAACAAAACAGCTTCTGTCCTCATGAAGCTTGGGGCCCAGCACAGTGGCACATGGAAGCATTCTAGTTCCCCAACCAGGAACTCTCTGTTTTTTTTTTTTTTGTTTTTTTGTTTTTTGTTTTTTGTTTTTTTAATAGAAAGAGCTGCTACAATGTAAGCTGTGACAAACTCAGGTGTAAATGTGTGGACGTCACAACAAGCATGTACCTCTCCTATAGAATCTTGCAGAGGGCGAATGGGAGGTAGGTTCTCTGCACTTGAGCATGTCCCTGCGGGAGAGAGCCCTTAGTCCAGATTCTACAACAAGAGCATTCAGGTTCACCAAACTGCCTCATCTTGAAGTCACTGCATTTTAGGATCTACCTACTTCCACTGTGCTGACTCCACAGTCCCAAACAGGTCAACTTAAAGTAAAATTAACCTACGAGAGGAGCCGGTGCTGATAGGCCAACGTGGATATTTTCACTCACTGGCAGTTTTATTTCTCAGTATAAGAAATATAAATTGTCTTTTTGAATTCAAGTCACTCATGGGGTGTGGCCAGGATTATTGTATCCACCAGGACCCACCCGGCACCTATTTCTGAATAATGCAGCATGGTGGTGAGGAGCTCTTGAGGTAGACATGGGTTAAAATCCTGGCTGTATGATTTTAGCTGAGCAAATAACCTAAACTTACTAGGTCTCAATTTTCTTAACTTTAAAACAGGAATAATAATGAAAGCTACCTTACAGAATTATCAAAATTAAGTGCCATATGTGTGTAAAGTCTTCCAGTAGGCCAGGATATTCATTTACAGTACCTTAGAGGCCAATGGTCATTTAAAAAGACCAGCTAAAGCTAAGAAGGAGCAAAAATATACAATTCACTTTTTGTATTGGAATCCCAAATTTGGGGGCTTTGGGTATGCTTTATTGTTACATAGGGACTTGTATGTAGCTAGGATTTGTTTTAATATTCTACATTGTACATGAAATATTGAGCACTCCCAGGGCAAGCAAGTCAGCCTCCTCCACTTCCTGGCTCCTGAGATCCACATCCTTCCTACCTGCTGAACTGAGGATGAAGAATAGGACTTCTCAGGTGACTTTCAAACCTGTCCCTTTGAGGTTGCACCTGGATGGTTCACTCCTCCCAGGGGACCCCAGTGGGGAGATGATAGAACATTTCAGTTTATGTTTGATCAGAATAAACAGATAATGTGAAAGAGATTGTCAGTGAAGGGGAGGTACAAACAGAATAAAAGACAACATCCACAAGAACTAGAAAACAAAATGTGTTAAGACAATTTTTTTAATTGTGCACAGGATTGAAAATTCCACCTTGGGACAACTGAAATTATTTTTCAAATTCTAGGCAGCCATGTATTAGCACTTGGCCCTGTCCCAGAATCAGCACCAGGCCAGGGACTTCTTGGGTCACCAGTACTCAGCTTCTTCATACCACACATGGCCACAGCCTTCTCCCAACACCATGTGGCATCCCGTCTCCCCTAGAGCTCTCCACCCCAGATGCACACATCTCCAAATCCCCAATTGTCTACTTTCTTCCATCTCGTCCCTCAGATGTCACTTTTTGTCCAGCCCTAGAGCAGTCTCGCCTTTTTGGGTTGTACGTCATAGATCATAGAATCCCTCTTCCTGCCTTGAACTGGGAGTCTTTGACTCAGCATAAGAGTTAAGATGGGCTATTTCTGGTCCCACAGCTGAGCTTTTGATACCCATTTCTTCCCACCATTTCATTCCTGGGTTGCAGATGGTGATCAGTAGATCAGAAAAATGATTTTCCCCAAGGGTTGAGTGGGGTCCTTGGGTTATGGCTTATGGCCACACCTCCCCTGTTCCCCTCCCACTAAGCCCTGAATCTTCATCTCATCCAGAAGTGACACCCCAGGAGGAGGGAGGCAGGAGTGGGGATGGCAACACATCTGCTCATGAGGACAATGGAGATGACCCAGTGTCCCATGGGTTACATAACATCCAGCCATTTCTTTGTCATCCCTTCTTCTTAAGATCCTTCTCCCTCCACCTTTCTGCATTCATCACACTCAACTTTTAGACTCACTCTTTCCAGAAATTCATCCCCATCTCACCCCCTGCTCTCCAAGATGGGTTATGGCCCCCTCCCCTAAGCTTCCCTAACACCCAGATCAACCCCCTATTACAGCACCAAACACCTGGGCTGTAATTGCCTTTTCATGTCTCTGTCTTATCCCATGAGTTCCTTCAGACAAGGGACAAGTTTTTTTATTTTTATTTTCATGTCACCAATGTCTACCATAATGCTTGGCTCATAATAAACACACAATAAATGTTTCCTGAAGATAGGAGTAAATAAATCCTAATATTTTGGGGAGAAGACAAGATGAAGAAAGGTGAGACACCCTGCTTAAGATCACACAATTGGTTGGTTACAAGGCTAGGTCTGGAATCCAGGTCTTCTATCTTTAAGTTTAGTAATCCTTCTACTACATAGGCACTTCTACACCTGGTAGGGATGGTGGTTAGGACAGCTGGTACTGGCCCAGGTTCCCAGACACCCTGACCATCCACTGGGCACTAAGGAAAGGGAAAGTCATCCACCTTGTTCCTTCCCGAAGTCCTGGCTCCATCACATCATCTAAAGCAGTTGTTTCTATTTCAAGTCTTCCAGGTGTCTCAGCCAGGGGTCAAGTCCATTTGGTTCTCTTGCTGAGCCCTGTTCTAAGAGGAGGGTAACTTCACCCTCTCAAGAGCTCAGCGAGAAACTGGACCCTCGGCCCCAGAGCCCAAAGAAGGGGAAGACCTTTTGAGTGAAGGAGGCAGTGAAAGTGTAGATGGGCTCCTGGGTGACAGCATTGACAAAGGTCACCCAGCCTACCTCATAGTCAAGGGACACCCTCACTTGCCTGGGCTGCTCCTCCAGGGCCAGCCGTGTGGGGAAGGAGCCCAGGACCGAGACGAAGCCCCAAGCCAGTCTCATGGCCCACACTCCCTCCTCAGGCCGTAGTCGAAGCTCCCCCTTCCGCTGCACGTCCTCACTGACCACACCCATGGTGCAGCTGCCCCCATGGGCCAAGTCTACACTCACCACCCATGTGTGTCTTCCTCCTGTGAAGCCACCATGGGCCAGGACACAGGTGGCTCGATCAAAACGCTGGGGGTTGCTGGGCGAGTTCTGCCATTTATAGGAGAACCGAGCTTGCTTGTTGTCCTCAGACAAGAGGAGCTTAGGGTGGGAAGTCTGGGGGTCTAGAAAGATGTGAGCTGTGGGGAAAACCAAAGGGGACAGAGATATCAGCAGACATTATCTTCTTCAAGAAAGGCCTAGAAAGTCCCCTTGGCACCCACCTGTTAGTGTTATTATTACCAACAACGTAAATAATATCTACACAGACCAGCACCTGAGAACTCATTAGAATTAGACTCTGCGACTGCACCCCAGACCACCTGAAATGAAACCTGGGTTTTTAACAAGTTTCGCCAGTGGCTGATCATGTTACAGCCTGAGGACATGTCAGCTCAGATATCCATGGCCCCCTTGGTTTTGTTGGTCCTTTGAAAGTGGCTCTGTACCCCCACCCCAAGCTGGGTGGCTTCCCAAGCTGGGCTTTGCTGCTCTGATCTCCTGCAGGTGACACATCACATCCTGCATCTCCTGAGTCTTGCTTGGATCTCAGAGGGTGGAGACGGTCTCCTCTCACTCAGTCCACACTTTATGACTCCTCCCTGGGTATGGGTGACTCACTGAGTCTTTTCTCCCAAGAGGCCCTCTGGCTTACCCTGAGCTACTTTATCTCAGTAATTTAAAAACGCTCAGGGTCTGATGGCCACTTTTTAACATCAAAAATTCTTGCAGGCTCCTGCATACTGTCACTTTTAGTATCCATAATTAAGACAACTTGATAGATTCAGATACGTCTATGGATTAGAGCCCCTTCCAATGACTCACACGCTGTGAACAGCAGCCTTACGTGGGGTCCATTCTGTTTTTCTTTCCCACCCACAGGCTGCCCACCCTCCTTCTATCATCCATGAAATGACAGCTGCAAGGGATCAGGGGTTCCTGTAGGTTCTGAGAATATGATTCTAAAGCCAGATCAAAGCTCCACTCATGCAGGAAAACTTTCCTGAGAGACCTTGTCCCATTTTGATTCAATTTTTCTACCCCTTTTACCATGTGTAGAGCTTAATGCCAAGTATGTAGTTTGTGTGTGTGCCTATCTTCTTCATGGTTCTCCCTCAAGCCTTACAAAGAATGGCTTGTGTGTGTGTGTGTGTGTGTGTGTGTGTGTGTGTGTTTTCCTTTTCAATTTCAGATTCCTCTCTCCCTCCCATCCTGACATAGGCTACTTACCTGGTTCATAGTCCAACTCAAAGCAGAGTTTTTCTGTAAAGAAGAAATAAAACAGGATGAGATTTCATTAGTCACACAAAATCATAGAACATTTAATGATGAAGAAACAGGCCAAGAGAAGGGAACAGACAAAGAGGAACATGGAAGTTGGAACCCTACAGACCAGTGGTTCTAAACTTGGGCTTGCATCAGAGTCCCCCAGAGCCCTTGCTGAAGCATGTGTGTTTCTAACTTAGTTGATGTGGGGTGGAACTGAGAATCTGCATTTCTGACAAGTTGCTGGGCTACTGCTGGTAGTTTGACACTCACTCCCCCAGCCCTGTGCGAGCAGGGACCACATCTGCCTTGTTCACCTTTGTGTCCTCCGTGCTTTGCACAGAGCCCAAGACAGAGTAAATGCTCAAGAAACACCTACTTAGTGAATGGGTAAGTGCGTTGATTTATTTCTGGTTCTGCTTGGAAATTTGGGAATAGTCAGAGGTCGGTCTGGTTAGAATAAAATTTCTTTCACTGCCAGGCCACTGGGAGCACTTGCAGGAAGTGAATTTGTGGGGAAAACTCTTCTAGGGTGACACTTTTATGGGTCATTTAGAAATAGGTGGCATCATTCATGATGTCATGTATGTGTGTGATAGGCGTTGGCAGACAGCCACACTCCTGACATCATTTCAAACCTCGCACACCCTCTCTTATCACCACCCCTTTGTTCCAGAAAATGGGCACAGAGTCCCCACAGGGGCAGTCAGACTCTGAGAACCAGACCAAAGGGAAGGGGAGGCAGGTTGCAAGGGAAAGAGGAAGCAGGGAAGTCAGCGATCTCAGGGCGAGAGAAATATATCTTTGCTGGTTATTACTTAACAGTGCTCATCATCATAATCCTATCGTGTACCACAAATGCTTCTGTGGGTTTTTAAAATTATTGAGAGTAATAGATTTTACTAATCATTATCTTTCTTATTGCTTAATGTCAATTGATCACATTTGTTTGTTTTTCAAATCAGTTAAAAATTTTCCAGAAATCTTTACCTTTATTATCTCTGTTCACTGTCTCATCATTCTGATAAACAGATTTTATTAAAATCTGCCAATTAAAAAAACCAAGGCACCAGAAGGTACTAGCCTTGCTAGAAGTGATGCAAGCACTGGGGGCCATTCCTAAGAGCAGGCTTTGTGGCCACCTGTGCTGTGTGGAGACCTGGGGTGCACTTACCCAGAAACACCTGCAGCTCCCTCCGCAGTGGGAGGGCCTGCCGAGGGAAGGCTCGGATGCTCTGGCCCAGCTCAGGCGACACAGCCTCGGGCTTTCGGCACTTTCTGGTTTCACATCTAGGGGCACAGAAATGGCAGAGGCTGGCATTCTCCTTACCAGGACCTCCAGACTCAGCAGGTTGCCTCCCTCTAATTGGGCACAGACGTGCCAGTTCCCACAGGCAGACGTACCTCCTCTCGGCTGGGCCCACTGCTGCTTGGGCACTGCTCTGCAGGTGTGTGTGCATGGGAATGCATCTGAGTATGTGACAGTGGACATGTGACTTTCTGTCCTTAATGTGTATTTGTAGGGCACTGACAGGGCTGTGGTGCATGTACGTGGGGAAAAAGAATGACATCACTTACCTTATTAGAGTGCTTCTGATATCCTAGAGGGGAGAGACAGAGAGAGAGAGCATGTATTCCATCTTCACCTTCCTCCTCCCACTTTTCTTATAACTAGAAAAAAAGAAAATGCCATATTCTTTGCCCTGGATGGAAAAAGGACATCAGATCCACAGAGTCACAGTATTTTTAGGGTTTACTAGACTTCCGGATCATAGTGCCCAACCCCTTTATTTTATAGCTCCATATCATGAAGTGACCTGCCCCTGCTGTTAGAGGCAAAGGCAAGTCCCACCCCCACGAGGTCTTCTGTTTTTCAGACCTGAGTGTGTCCCCCTAGATCATGCTGCCTTTCTGATGCCTTGTTGAGACCCCAATATTTGCCCTCCAGTTTGAGGAGGTGAAATAGCCCAGGAACAACTCCCTGACTCATGGGCAGTGGCCCAGTGGCCTTGGAAGTGGCACTTGACCTTTGCATAGTACTTGATGCTTCTTGAAGTGCTATATTCACTTGCATTTACTGTTGGATCCTCACAAAACCCCTGTGAGGTAGGTAAGGAAAGCATCTTCCCTGTTTGATGGATGCTAGGATGGAGACCAGAGAGCCAGGTAACCAGGGAACTCATGGGGAAGCAAGGACTAAAATTCAGAATTCCTGGTCCTGTGACCCACTTTCCACTGGAATTGCAGACATGTGCGAGTGAAGGGGATACGGCTTAGACAAAGTGAAAATGCCAGAAATTGTAGGCAAACTTAGGTGGGGTGGGGGTGTCTCACCGTCAGGAGCTCCCTTGCTGGCTTCTCCTTCTTCTCCTCCAATTCTGCGATCAAGGTGCTAAACCGGCATATCTCCCCAGTGACCAGGACATCAAACTCATCCCGTTGCTTCAGGATGTCCCCGTCCAGTCTCTCCAACTGGGCCAAGAGGATGCTCTGCTGCTCCTCCAGGAACTGGCTCAGATAGGCAAACTCAGAAATCACTTTTTGTCTCTTGGTGGCCACCTGAGTCTGAGGAGGTGGAGACAAGGCCAGTGGGAAGTTATTCCTCCTCCTCCTTTTCCTCTTCCTCCTCTTCCTTTTTTTTCTCCCTTTTCCTTAGTTCACTCCCATCTCGCTCCTGGTACAGATCCACATCCTCCAAGGTTAAGTGGTGAAGCCAGAGCCCTTGCCCCACCCCCAGGTTCCCAGACAGACCTGGCACTGCAACACGGTTTCTTTCTACCTGCCACGCCATTTCTGGGAGCTACAATGCCCCGCATTGCCTCAGCACCACTGGCCGCAGCTTCTATGAGGTGGGGCTCAGGGCAGGCTCAGGGTCATGGTGGGGACACCCTACTTCTTTCCTTTTATGAAATGCACACTATGTGACAGTACCAAGCTGCATTACAGACACAATCTCATTTCAATCCTTACAGGAATTTAAGCTCCACTTCACAGAAAAATAAACAGGATAGAGAGTGGCTTGAAGTCATGAGGCTAGTTCACGTCGGGGTCAGGGTTCAGACTCAGTTCAGAACCTTCTAAGCTGTGTGCCCTGGTCTCAGGGAGGCACTGCCTCCACCCAGGAGGGGTTGGGGCCAGGGATGGGATAATGTCCTACCAGGAGCACTTGCATCCTTTGGTTTTCTCTTGAATGGATTTCTTGAATCTCCTCTCTCTCTTTTCTCAGACACTCAAGACACTTCTGTATTTGTTCCTGGAGAGAGAGCATAAAATATTTAAGATGGAAACACTGTTTTATTATGGGCTGTTGTCTCATCTGACCCTCTGCCTCTAGGACTAGAGCAACCCAAGGGAAGGAGTCACTCCCTTAGCTGACAGAGCTTGGGCCTTACTTGTCCTTCACAGCTTACTCTCTTTGGATCACTTTCTTCTTGCTCTTGTTCTCTGAGAATTCTCATCACAGCTGTGAGTTGGTGTTCCCACCTGAGCCTTTCTTTCTTCAGGTGAAACACCCAAATCTTTTGCCTTTGGTGAGTGGTATCTGGTACCTGTCCTGAGCTTGATATACCCTTCTTAAAAATTATTCCAACTTTCTCACACATACCAAAGGGAACACATCCAAATAACTTTCTCTTGTGAATGGAATTAATTTTTTGTGTATGATTCTGAAGGGGAAAGGAAACTTGGATAGTGCTGAAATAACCAATGAGCTATTCTAGAATCGCTGGCTCTAAAGCAGAGTTAGGGACAGTATATACATGCAAATGTTCATGTAGGAGAAATACATCTAGAACTTTTACCATCAAATGCTAATTAACTAATTGACACATATACCCACTTGTACTAAAACAGAAAATATAACTAAACCCAGCACACGCTTATTTAAATGACAGATAAAACACCACATATATTCACTTAACCTATGTATATGTATACACCAATTTATTCACAAACATGAGCACTCAGTTACATTTACACACTCAAATAGTCAGACCTCCCCCAAACACACCACACACATTGGTAAATTATAAACATGAACACTTATACACACAACTTGTCCAATTGTTCCCTTAAAAACAAACTTAGACACCCTTAATGTACCTGACTAATTCATTGCACAGACACACACACTCACATTTCAGTCACTAATCCATTTAACAAGTATTTATTAAGCTCCTATTATGTGCTGGCCATAAGTAAACAACATAGATAGAACAACATAGATGCTTAAAATATAAACACATGACCTTCCTTGCCTGGGTCTATTGCCTGGGTGATGATGGAAGTAAGGACATAGACTGTGGCTTCATAGTGGCCCAAATCATCCACGACTCTGCTCTGATTCTTACTCCAGATCCACCCTGGATGCCCCAGTTTGCATCTCCTACCCTGTAGGGACCCGCTGCATCCTCCAGGAAGTGTACAGCGTGGCCTCGGTGCTCCCAGGCTTCCCGGCACACCACACACAACTGCATCTCATCGTTCTCACAGAAGAAATAGATCTTCTCCCCGTGCTCATGACAGACGTCCTCCTCTTCCAAGCCAGGCCTGGACACCAGCTTGAGGCGCTCAATGTTCTCCACCACGCTGGCCAGCTGCCAGTTGGGCCGGAAACTTCCTGGGCGGAAAGGCTCCTTGCAGAGTGGGCAGGTAAGGGGCTCCTCAGGGTCTGGGCCCGGGATCTCACAGTAGCGTGTGAGGCAGCCATGGCAGAAGTTGTGGCCGCAGTCAATGGTGACTGGCTCCCTGAGTGAACCTTGACAGATGGGGCAGTTGACCTCATCTGCCAGGCTGGTCACGGTAGCGGCTGAGGCCATGGTGCTGCTGAGCCTGTGGCCTGCTCAAGGTCACCCTCTCTGCTTGGCTGAGGAGGAAGGGCTAGGACAACAATGAGGACACACACTCATACACCCACGTGTGCACACAGCCAGAAACAGGCACATCTTAGCTATGCACTCACACCCTCACAGACACACATGCTCACACATGCACACATGTTCACACACAAGAGCAAGGCATCCTGTGCATCTCTGGGAGCCAGAGCTCTGCAGTCCTCCTCCCAAAGGAGCAGACACACACACTCCAATAGCAGAGATGGGGAAATAGCAGAGGAAGCGGGGGAGAAGGGGAGGAAGAAGGGGTCCCAGCGTGCTGGAGATGACCTCAGTTACTTTCCAGACCGGTGCCTGTGACCTGGGACACGCACTTCCTTCCCATCTACTCAGAGACACTCGTAGCAGAAGGAAAGTGGTGGCATCTTAACTGTCCACAGTTGAGAGAGATCCTTCTTTTGGGGGCAGGAGGGAGAGTGGGTCACAGAGCAATGATGCCACCCCAGTCTCCCTGCAGTATCACCAGCTGTCTCCAGGGAGATTGGAGGTATCAGCCAGCCCAGGAGAGTGTGGGGACCCAGATAAGGTGGCTGGGCCCCGGGGAACACAGCACAGGCAACTTTACTGGTAATGCCCCAACCGGCCTGCCACAGGCTCCTAGAGAAGGTCCAGCCTTTACTTATGACGAATGCACTCCTGACACGGAGTCACAGGGTCTTTTTTCTTCCCCCTGTCTGCTACATGACACTGATGCTTTTAGGACATTAGCTGGGCTCAGCCCGGTTATTTTGCTGCCCAAGGCACACAGCAGGAAAGTGGGCAGCCGTCATTTGCTCTCCGATCTGTGTCTCAGAGTCCAAAGAAATACAATGTGAGCCCCATATGCCATTTAAAATGTCCTAGTAGCCATGATTTAAAAAGTGAAGACAGTTTTAATATTTCATTTAGCCTCCAATGGCATCATTTTAACATGTAATTGGTATAAAAATTAGTAATGAGATATTTCACTTTCATTGGTGCTGTCTTTGACATCTGGAGTGTATTCAAACAGATAGAATGTGTCACTTGGGACCGGCCACACCTAAATGCTCAGCTGCTGCATGTGGCCAGGGGCTCGCTTGTGGGACAGCGAAGGTCTAGGGCTGCACTCTTGGGTGGGGGGCAGGTAGGGTGGGAAGAGAGGGTGGTGTGCAAAATAGCTGAAGTGCAAGGGGAGCAGAGCAAAACAGGGAGGGGGCTGGTGACCCCGGGGGACACCTGGGGGGAAGCAGTTTTCCTTGGCTTGAGTTCCGGGAAGGTGTGTGGATGAAGCACCACAGTCATTTGGTCACTGACTTGGTTCAGACTCTGGGAGGAGCACAGGGCTAGACTGGCACACTGAGACTGAGTTCACTTCCGAGACTTTCTAGCTCTGTGACCTAGCGGAGGTCACATTTCCTTCTCTGTGAAATGAAGGTAATCCTACCTTCCCCCAGGGGCTGTCATCAGACTGAATATATAGTATAAAAATAATAAATGCTGATAAATGCGGTTGAATTCTGTTTATCTCATTGATTAAACGAGTTTCATCAACATGAATGGTCTGTATTTTGGTCTCTTGTCTTCTCCCACCTGCAGTTAACAATTAAAATTGAAGTGCAATGTCACTGGCACTCCAGTGGGGACACGGGAGCTGGGAGTGGTGGGGGTTACGAGTTCAGGGAAGACTCATCTGAGCAGATGAGCTGAGCCAAGGACAGCAGGGCAGAGGGGGCCTGTGAGCAATCATCACTAGCGGGCCTGCAGCGTCTGAGCAGAGCCCCAGTGTCCCCAAGTCTGTCACCTCCTGGCCCAGCTGGACTTTGGTGCTGCAGGCACACCTCAAAGCCAGATGTTTATGGCTCCCACCTGCTCAGCTGAACACAAAGCAGCGTCTCCTCCTCAATTCTCCCCACCCCACTGTGGTCAAGGGAGCAGTTCCAGGAAACCCCATCTCCCTGTGATCTCGTGACGTGCTCTGCTCCCCACCCCAGGGACTGCAAGGACCAGGAGTGGCGAACACGCTGGCCAAGCCCCTGCTGAGAAAGGATAGGTGATTCGAAATGCCTTGGAGTTTGGACCTGCTCTGCTGATGGGTGGTGGCCCTGGCTCTGGGGACACATGAGAGGTGGAGCCTGATGGTGTCACTGCCGGGACACTCCTGCCTTCCTTTTTCCTGGCTTCCTACCCCTTTCCCCCTGTGACTCATATAAAAGTAACTCGATTTCAGGAATGGGGAACTGTGCGGCCTAAGGCAGAAGCCTGAGTGGATGGGCTGGGGAAGGTGCTGTGATGCCCTCCTCTTCCTCCCATGAGGAGGCTGCCTGCCCTGCCTGCAATAAGCCCCTGGAGGATGCAGTGACCGCCACCTGTGGATACACCTGCTGGCCGTGCCTCCCTGCGCCCTCTCACATGGGGACCCAGGCCTCCAGCAGGGCCCTGCTCTGTCCCCTCTGCAAGGAGAAGGAGAAGTCAGAGACCCTCATGGTCCCGGTGCCCCTGGGCCCGCTGGGGGAGACTTACTGCAAGGAGCACGGTGAGAAGATTTACTTCTTCTGTGAGAACGACGCGGACTTCCTCTGTGTGCTGTGCCGAGAGGGCCCCAGCCACCAGGCCCACACTGTGGGCTTCCTCGACGAGGCCATTCAGCCCTACCGGGTAAGAAGGACTTCAGCTCACCCGTTTGGGGTAGGACAATGTACTGTCCTGGAGAAGGGGCATGGCTTCCACATTAGGGGACCCCAAGGCTGTGGGGACACTGGAGAAATCTCAGACTGAGGGGACATATTTCCACTTGGATGTGTGGCCATACAGTTTTAGGTAGGCTGATCAGACATACTGTTTTAAATTGGACAGAAAACAATGGTACTGTCCCATTTCAAATGGGTCAGCCTACGGAGACTTCGAATTTAGCCCAGCGAGACTAGGCTGACCATACATACTGTTTGAACTGGGACAGTACTATTGTTTTCTGTCCCATTTAAAATAGTATGTCTAGTCTGCCTGGACTTAAGGGGCACTTCTGCACTGGCCCTCACACGACTCCACAGTGACAAGCGCAGAGAACTGTAGCCATGGCCTCCTTGGTGTGGAAGGAAAGAGTGTTGTGCAGAGAGGCTGTCCTGCAGGCTGGGGTGGGAGGACCCCGGTGTTCCAGGACCCAGACTGGACATGGGGTTTACTGAGGTCAAGTTTCATCATGAATCGTCTGTATTATGGTCTCCCATCTTCTCCCACCTGCAGTGAACAACTAAAATTGGAGTGCAGTGTCACCGACACTCCAATGGGGAATTGGTGCGGGTTAGGAGATCAGGGGAGACCCCTGTGGGCGATGAGCTGAGGCAAGGACAGCAGGGCAGAGGGGGCTGGTGAGCAGTTGCCCTGGGGCTCTGAGGGAGGAGAAGGACAGGGAAGGCACCTGTAAGTTCCTCGCTTCTGAGAAAAGGTGTGGCAGCAGGCATCCAGGCTTGGGGACATTGTCTTTCCTCCTGCCTGTCTGACCTCTCTCTTGTCATCCAGTCACCAGGTCTGCAAATAGGTTCCTTGAAGCATCTCTTAAGTCTTTAACTCTGCATTCTCCCCACAGCCACCACCAAACCCAGGCACTCACCCCCTGTCCCCCAGACTTTGCAGGGTCTCCAGCACGTTCCCTGTCCCCACTCTCACCTTTCCACTCACCCTCCAATCTGCTTTGAGGTACATCTTCCTAAAACACAAAGCCAATCATATTGCTCCCCTGCTCACAACCCTCCCATGTGTCCCTGGTGCTCAAAGAAGGCCCCGTGCTTTTACAAACCATCCGTGACCATCAGGACCCTGCCTTCCTGTTCTCACTGCTCGGCCACCCTCACCAAGGCCCCTGCCCTGTTTGTACCTGCTGTTTTCTGAATTGTTTTATGCTCGCTTTCTAACACTTTTCACATGTACTTCCTTCCTCCTGGAATGTTCTCCTCTCCCCTCTCTTGTTTTTCTCATTTGAACAATATTTAATTGTATACAGATCAGAGACATTAAGTCCTCTCCTACCCTTCTCTCACCCATCTGGAAATTTATCTTTCAAGGCTCACTATAAATGTTTTCTGCTTTTCTAAGGCCCTTTCCTTGTCCCTATAGGCAGAATTGTGCCCTCCTCTGTGTTCCTATCTCACTGTGTGCCCACCTGGGTCATTGCATTTGTCTATGTGTATTTTCATCCTTTGTGACCAACTCCTTCCCTAGGTGGTGCTCTCTTTAAGGACAAGGACTGAGTTTCTTTCACTTTTGAACTTTGCGTACCAAGAAGATGATAGACAGTGAATGTCTGTGTTGAATTATGAACTAAGATGCCTCTTTCTGTCCATCCTTCTCCCCACAGGATCGTCTCAGGAGTCAGCTGGAAGCTCTAATCACAGAGAGACATGAGATTGAGGAGACAAAAAGGCAGGAAGAGCAGAAGCTCCAAGTGCTTCTGGTAAAGGCTGCGTCCCTGGGCACTGTCTCCTCTGGGGGTTTTCTTAGCAGACTCAGACACACCTGTGGTCTGGTATCTGTCGCCTAACTGGGAAGAACTGGAAAGCTGCTCTTGTCCACCTCTCTGACTCTGCACAGGAACATCTGAGGTCAAGAGTGTGAAACCCTAGAGCTGGAAGTGGTCTCGACATCTTCTAGTCCAACACCCATCTCATCAGTCACATTCTTTTTTGTTGTTGCTGCTGTTTCTCTCTTTAAAAAAATTTTTTTTCATTATCAGTCTTATTTTTACAGAGCAGAAAATTGAAGTCCAGGAAAGTGATGCTCCCAAGGGCACATGGCAAAGCCCAAGTTTATGTTGACCTGGCTAGAACCTGGGTCTCCTGGCCCTGGGTCCCTTGGTCTTCCTACAACAGTCTGTCTGACAGCACTGCTCTCAGGCGGGAAGCTTGGAGCCAAAGGTGTACAGCAGTGTCCACATTCTAGTCCTGACCACAGACTGACCCCTTGGTGTGGCTATTTCTCGCTCCTTCTTACCTCTTTTCTTGTGCTACAAAGTTATCCAGAAGGAAATCTGCAGTGTGGGGCTTTATTTTTTTCCATTTTATTTTATTTTATTTTTTAATTTATTGGGTGACATTGATTAGTAAAAATTACATAGGTCCCAAGTGTGCAACTCTACATTACATCTTCTATGTGTTGTATTATGTGTCCACCACCCAGAGTCAGTTCTCTTTCCATCACCATATATTTGTGTCCCTGTCCCTTTTCCCTCCCCTCCTCCCCCCTTACCATCAGGTAACTGCTAAATTATTGACTGTGTCCATGGCTTTTGTTTCTTTGTTGCTTTCAATTTTATGATAACAATCAAACTAAATTTCTCCATCCCTTTCCCTTATTTTACCCACTCTCCCATCCCTCCTCCCATCTTGAAGAAGTCCCTCTAACATTCTTTGTAGTACTGGTTTGGTGGTGATGAATTTCTTTAGCCTTTTCTTATCTGAGAAGCTCTTTATCTGTTCTTCTATTTTGAATGCTAGCCTTGCTCGATACATTATTCTTGGTTGTAGATCCTTGGTTTTCATAATCTTGAATATGTTCTGCCAATCCCTTCTGGCCTGTAAAGTTTCTGGTGAGAAATCAGCTGAAAGTCCAATGGGTGTCCCTTTACAAGTTACTACTTGCATTTTTCTTGCTGTTTTTAGAATTTTCTCTTTTTCTTTAACTTTTGTCATTTTAATTATGATATGTCTCAGTGTGTTCCTGATGGGATCATCTTGTTTGGGATTCTCTGTGCATTCTGGACTTGTATGTCTATTTCCTTTGCCAGGTTAGGAAAAATTTCATTCATTATTTCTTCAAATAATTTCTTGATCCCTTGTTTTTCCTTTGTCCCTTCTGGCACATTTATTATTCTGATATTTTTATGTTTGAGATAGTCCCAGAGGAATCTCAATCCATCCTCCTTTTTTTTTGGAAATAACTTTCTAATTGATCTAGCTGGGTCTTTTCTGCTGACTTTTCCTCCAAATCACTGCATTGTGCTTCTATTTTATCTAGTTTGGTAACTTTTATCCCATTCTTCATTTCTGTAAATGTAGTCATTATCTCTCTCTGGTTCTTTATAATGATTTATAAGTGTTCTTTGATGCTTGCTATCTCTCTGTTGAAATTATCATTCAGTTCCTTAAGCATTTTTATAATCTTTGCTTTGAGCTCTGTTTCTGATGGGTCATCTGTCCCCATCTCTTTAGTTTGAGTTCCCTTTGTCTGGTTTCTCATTTTGGCAGCCTCTCTGGACCCTTTCTGAGGCAGTTTCTTTGGTGTTTGCTGCTGATATTGGGCAGGCAGAGGTCTGTGGGGACCGGGCATTTGTGGCTTTGTTTTTTTCCTATGGCTCCAGGGGTCATGCAGGGAGTTTGGGATGATTGTTTCTGGTTTTGATTTGCCTCATGGATGAATTCTGCCCTGAGCTTAGGGGTCAGTCCTGTTTGCTTGTCTTTTAGATCATCCTGGTTGTGGGCTAAGAAATGTACATGCAGCCCTCTCTTTCTCCTTCCTTGTCAAAGCATTTGCACTGTGGCTCCTCACTGCCCAGTGGCTCCCCCTCCTCTGGGAACTGAAGTGAAGTACAACCACTGTGTTTTTCGGACTGGTCTGCACTGCTTGGAACCAAAGTGAGGTGGCTGTGGTATCTCAGGCCCCCGCCTCTGGGCCCCCTTTCCTCTGTCCCACCAGACCCAGTGAGGCCCAGAGGGCTCTCCCACTGCCTTCTTCCTCCTCCCTCCCCCAGTGGTAGAGTTCCAAGTGGGGACCTGCACCAGCTGTGTCCCCACTCTTTCCCTTTTATTTCTCCTTTGTTTAACCCTCTGTTCACATGCAGGTAACTTAAAGTGACAAGTGGGTTTCTTAGCTGTGATTGTGTGTTGTGTAGAGGGTCCTTGGTTGAGATATAGGTGTTTTACTAGGTGTAATCTCCAGAGGAGTTTTCCAGAGGTCCCTCTCATGCTGGCATTTTGTTACCCCAGCATGGGTCTTTCTGATACCTTCACCCAGGAGGCCAAGTTTTTGGACAGGGATCTGTCCAGCATTCCTCCACTCCCATCAAAATATTCCCTGTAGACGGTGACCTCAATGGCTAAGGCTGATGCCACACACTCTCCTTATAAGTTGCGCTGACTTTAATTATGGCTTCCTCTCACTTCAATTGCTCTCTGACAAATGACTATAGTCACCTCTATCTGCCTGTAGGGAATGTACGACTGGGTTAGGATGGTATCATAGATGTGCAAGGGTTTTGGAAAAGTTCAGTATGGCTCCAAGAGCAGAATATGGCATTATTATTCAAATCTCTGGGTAAGACAAGGGCATAGTCCTCATCATTGGGAAATTTATCTCGAGACCTATCTACTTGTACCATAGTGTTATTTGGGAGAATGAGTATTGGACCTATTTACTCTCTATTCCTCTTAATCAATAGAAAGTATACAAAGCTGTCCAGAAAATATCCAGCCATGTAATATGAAAAATAGAGGCAGTTATGGCTGAATATTTTTTCTGGACAGCCCTAGTATAGATGATGGTACTGGAAGTTAGCTCTGTGTGTTTCTCCCTAATCATATATATCTTTCAACCCCTGGCAGACCCAGATTGAAAACAAGAAGCAGCAGGTGGAAGCAGCTTTTGAGAGGTTGCAGCAGGATCTCGGGGAACAGCAGTATCTCTTGATGGCCAGGCTGAGTGAGCTGGAGCAGCAAATCTGGAAGGAGAGAGAGGAATACATCTTAAAGATCACTAAGGAGGTCACCCGGCTTGGAGCCCAGATCCAGGAGCTGGAGGAGAAGTGTCAGCAGCCAGCCAGTGAACTTGTACAAGTAAGTGACACACCACTACCTTGTGGAAGAGGAGAGGGCTTCCACAGGAAGGAGACACTATACTGTGGGCTGACAGATGCTGGACAGAGGCAGGAAAGAAAAGTTGGGATGATGTCTAATGGGAAGAACTAGTGATTATCAGTCCTCTGGTCCAAGTTATGGAGATACAGACCCCGAAAGGCTGGACAATTTACCCATGTACTATGGTCATGTCAAGGGCTCTGGAATCATATAGCCTTGAGTTTGAGTGTTGGCTCTTCCAACTGTGTGACCGTGGCAAGCCTTTTAACCTCTCACCATGGAGATAAGAATAGCACCTCCCTCATAGCATTGCTGCAAAGATAAGAAACAATCCACACAAAATGCTTAGCTTGGCTCATGGCTCACAGGAAAAAAAATTCAATAAATGGTGCATGCAGTAATTATTATTATATACCAGGTGCCAAAAAAACGTATACACATTATAAGCTATGTTATCTACGTATTACTTTTTGAAGTTGAATTGAATTATGATATCAATGTGTAGTATGACTTTGCTTAAAAGAAAGTGTTAATCAAATGAATGTTAGCATCACCACAGGACAGGCAGGACAGTAAAAGAAAAGGAAGAAAGCATGGTTGTGGTTCCCAAGGAGTACAAGACCATTTTAAAGTGGTATTTGTAATTTGAGAACATTGTTTGAGTTTCTCCCATGTCCTCCTGACTTAACACCCCTTGAGTTCTACCTGTGGGAGACCTTAAATGATGAAGTGTACTGTAGAAAACCGGTTACACTGGTGGTACTTTGGGCAGAAATTGAAACGGCACACCCAGTGATGCAAGTGTACGCTTTGGTCAATGTTGCTCAAGCAGTAGTTCACCATAATCAGAAGTGTCTGGACACTGATGGTAATGACTTGAGCACCTCTTGTAATTGCAGAAGTCAAATATGACTTGTATTCATTGTTTATTAATCAGTATATATTGAGTTACAATTTTAATACAGTTTTTTCCTTTCTTAAAATGTGTATACATTTTTTGGCACCTTCTGTATTATCCTGTTTCACACCAGGTTTAGGTGATAATGCAAGCCTGGGTCTCTGTTCTCCACCATCTCTTAATCATTAGAGGCAGAACACACCCCCAGGATAAGGCTGAGACAGAGAAACTCGTTCAAAGGAACTAACTACACAGTTCTGAATTAGTAAGGAAGTGTGATGTTAAAGAGTAGTATTGGGAGTGGGTAATTAATAGGCTGAACAAACGTATTGTTTTAAATGGTACAGAAAACAACAATACTGTCCCATTTCAAATGGCACATATGGTCAGCCTACTGACACCTTTGAATTTAGCACAGTGAGACTTAGGCTGACCAGATGTACCATTTAAAATGGGGCAGCACCACTGTTTTCCATTCGGTTTAAAATGGTACATCTGGTCAGCCTAGTAATTGAACAGCTCTCCTGAGGAGATAAGCTGTGATCTGATATGTTAAGGAAGAAAGGATGTACAGAAGCTCTGATGGGAAGGATGTGTGAAATTAAGTGCATGTTCTCTTTGTTTTGTAGGATATCAGAGTCAACCAGAGCAGGTAGGGCTCAGTCCCCAGTCTCTCTTTCTTCATATTCAGTGGGGGACTGGAGGGGAGGGGCATAGAAAAGTCAAAGGAATCAAATACACCGTGTCCTTCACCCACACAAACACAGCTCAGACATAAAGGTTTGTGTTCTTAAGGTTCATTTGTAAACCAACTGTTTGGTATTGGAGACACATTTTTTTCCCCTACAAGTGAAGTTACAAATAATAATCATGTTTTTGAGCTAATCTGGGAACTTCTATTTAGTCCTTGAAATTGTCAGTAGTCAACACTATTTAAAATGTGATTCTAAGGGGAAATATTTTATACAGAAGATGATCAACACAGAACCTGGGAATACCAGCCTGTCCTTTTGTTTTTCCCACTCAGCTTCCCCATTTTTTCAGAATTTTAAGTGCTACTATAAAAGGACAGGCACAGGGGCTCAGAGGCATTATAACTAAATAATGCTCCTTCCCTTTCCTCTCTGCTATGAGACCTGGGGTGAACAGAGACACAATGACTAGGGAACATTTGTCATGTGCGTGTACCCACCCATGCATGTGCAGTGCAGCTGAGTCCAGGTGTCCGTGAGTCAGCAAGTGTCTCTAAACATACTTCTCAAAGAGAGGTAGTGATTTAGATCTGGGAAGGGCCTCAGAGGTCCTCTCATCTGATTGTTGAAAAGGCTGAGACCCAGAGGGAGATGTGCTTGTTCAAGATCACACAGCAAATGATAAACAAGGACTGTGCTGAACCAGAATCAAGGGCTTTTTCACTCTAGTATACGAGGGCTGTCTGGAAAGGATCCAGCCCCGTAACATAAAAAACAGGCATTTGTGGCTGGATTTTTTTCCGACAGCCCTTGTATGTTTTATTTTTTACCTCCTTCTCCCACTCTTCCCTTTCCCCCTGTAATGATGCACACAAATCAGAATAGTTTAGGCTGGTTTTTGAACATTACCATACTGCCTTCTAGAGGCTTATATGGGGTCATGGTCTTTCCTCTTTCGCAGCTCCCCTGCAGGCCCAAACATCCTCTTAAACTAAAGGATCTACCTGTATTTTCTTGAGGAGTAGTTACTATTAATTCTTAGGTCTAACTGAAATGCTTCTTGCATTTCTAGCAAAGATAAAGAGATAATACTCAATCTAAGTATTCACTAACGACACTAAGATTCTTTAGTCTGATTTTAGTCTCACGGTGGTCTATATTGCCCAAACATTAGTTTTGGAAATTGAACTTGATTACCGACTTGTCTGCAGGTGTGAGATGAAGACTTTTGTGAGTCCAGACACCATTTCTCCTGACCTTGTCAGAAAGATCCGCGATCTCCACAGGAAAATACTCCCCCTCCCAGAGATGATGAGGACCTTCTCAGGTAAAGGGGGAGGGGCAGCAGCTCTCCTCATTCCCATTAATTGCCCTTCTGTCCTCCATCTCTGCTGTTCCTCACCTTCAAAACCTGGCTTTAGATATCTTCCCTTCTTTAAGCCTTTCCTAGTGACCCCACTGAGCCAGGGGCCATCCCCTAGAGCATCCCCACCACCTTCTCCTGCTTCCCACCCACACTCCTAGGACAAGCACCAGACAGAGAGTCTGGGAGGTTTGTTTTTCATTAGAGCATAGAAGATGCGGAGGCTTCTCCAGTCCCAGTCTTCCTATTGCTCCCAGGACACAACACCCTTGGGAGTACTTAGAGGAATGAACGTCACAGATCTTTCTGTTTCTGCTTCCCTCAGAAAACTTGGTGCATCATCTGGAAACAGATTCAGGTAAACAGCTAGGGGTTTCAGGAGCTGTTCATTCACCCATTCATGAATTTATTCATTCAACCCAGGGCAACAAACAGCAATTAAATATATGAACTCTGGAGCCTAATTGTTTGGGTTCTGTTCCAGCTCTTGCTACTTATGAGACACCGGGCAAGTCATTAAGCCCCTTTGACCTAGAGTTTCTTCATTTATAAAACGCAAAGTATAATAGTACCTACCCTGTAATTAGCTGGAGGTAAATAAATACATGATAAAAGCTTAGTATAGTACCTGGCACATTGTAAGTACTCAATGTTAATTACTTGTATAGATATTATTTATTCAAAAATAGTTATGAAGCCCTTGTTTCTTGTCCAGCATTGTGCTAGACTCTTACAGACTTGAACAAATATTATAGCTGTCCAGAAAGTATGCAGCCACAAACTGTTTTCTCATTGTATTGACAATGGCTAGACTTTTTCTTGGAGACCCCTCCCCCCAACACAAGGGCTGACATTTAAGTTTGCGGACTTGCCACCATGTGCTTACGTTGGCAGTACTGTACAACTGGGTAAGGTTTCATAGCCTTGGTGTATCTGTGTCTCACAGCTGTGTGTGTGTTGATGTGTGGCGGTGTCTTACTAAGTGGCGTTCATTATTGGTGTTGAGTGTTTTTGTGTGCCCTCGTGAGAATGTCAGAGCTTGAATTAGAGAAACGAAAAACATTAAATTTCTTGTTAAACTTGGCAACTGTGGAAGTGAAATCAGGGACATGTTAGTCCAAGTTTATGGAAATAATGCCATGAAGAAAAGCAGCAATGTACAAATAAATTTTCTGAGGGGAAAGAAAGCATCACTGATGAAGAGAAGTCAGGGGCCAGTAACAAGCAGAACTGATGAAAAAACTGCAAAAATTCATCAAACTGTGCACCAAAATTATTGGTTGACTTTGAAAAGCATAGCAGACCAAGTACACATCAATAGAGAAACAGGAAAATCTTAACTGAAAATCCTGGCATGAGAAAGGTGTGTGCAAAAATGTTTTCAAAGGAGCTCACTGATGAACAAAAGCAAAGGAGAGTCAAAGTTTGCCAAGATCTTTTGGAGAGGCAACACCATGTTTTGGGCCATGTTATCACTGGTGATGACCAATATGACCCTGAAACAAAGCGTCAAAGTGCACAATGGAAATAAACCAATTCTCTATGACTGAAAAAGTTCCATCAGTCCAAATCAAAAGTCAAAACGACGTTGCTAACCTTTTTTAGCATCAGAGGAATTGTTCATTATGAATTTGTACCAACTGAACAGTCAACCAAGTTTACTATTTGGAAGTACTGAAAAAACTGCGTAAAAAAGTAAGACAAAAACGACCTGAACTTTTTGTCAAAAACTCATGGCTTTTGCATCAGGACAGTGCACCAGCTCACAAGGCACTGTCTGTGAAGGAGTTTTTAGCCAATAAACAAATAACTGTATTGGAACACCCTCCCTACTCACATGATCTGGGCCCCAATGCCTTTTTCCTTTACTTGAAGATAAAGGAAATACTGAAAGGAAGACATTTTGATGACATTCAGGACACCAAGGGAAATACAACAACAGCTCTGATGGCCATTCTAGAAAGAGTTTCAAAATTGCTTTGAAAGGTGGACTAGGTACTGGCATCCGTGCATATAAGGTCCCAAGGGGAGTACTTCCAGGGTGATAGGCAGCAATGAGGTGTGTAGCACATTTTCTAGGATGAGTTTGCAAACTTAATGTCAGCC
The DNA here is from genome assembly GCA_004026885.1 of Lyroderma lyra. Classification (NCBI taxonomy): domain Eukaryota; kingdom Metazoa; phylum Chordata; class Mammalia; order Chiroptera; family Megadermatidae; genus Lyroderma; species Lyroderma lyra. Next base: position 121,964 of record PVJL010004164.1, read on the forward strand.
CTAGTGCGTGAGTGTTTAAATAGCATTTACTGTGAGAGTGGTGCCTAATTTAGAAACTGTTTCCATAAGCATCACCTCATTTATTCTACTTATCAAAGTTAATATGCAGAAAAATCACCTGGGGAGTCTTTTTAAAATACAAATTCTGACTCAGTGGTCTGGGATGGAGCCCACGATTCTGCACTTCTAAGGGCTCCCAGGCAAACTTGGTGCCTTTGAGCCATGGCTGCACGCAGCAAAACCTTCTAGCACAGCACCACATGTGGGTCAGGTAGAAGAGCTCTCAGAACTCGTGGACTAGAAGGGGAAACTGAGGTCGAGGAAAGCGGGGCCAATGGCAGGCTGCATAAAGTGGGTGCTCTTTCTGCATCTCCCCACCCCCACCCCCACACTTCGTTACATGCTCCAGGGGCATTTTTGGTGCCACCGGCTCCGTTGCTATCGCGCTCTCCTCCCTCTAGGGGTCGTCACTCTGGACCCTCAGACGGCCAGCGGGAATCTGGTGCTCTCCGAGGACAGGAAGTCGGTGAGGTACATGCCACAGGCTCAGAACCTGCCTGACAGCCCCCTGCACTCCGAGGGTCTCCCGTCGGTGCTGGGCTCCCCCGGCTTCTCCGCGGGGCGCCACCGCTGGCAGGTGGACCTGCAGCTGGGAGACGGCGGCGGCTGCGCGGTGGGGGTGGCGGGGGTGAGGGGCGGGGCGCAGGGCCTGAACACCGACCGGGGCGTCTGGGCGGTGGTCATCTCCGACCGGCAGTGCTGGGCCAGCACCTGCCCTGTCACCGACCTGCGCCTGGAAGCCGTTCCGCGCAGTGTGGCCGTCGCCCTGGACTACGACGCGGGGCGGGTGGCCCTGCTCAACGCCGAGACCCAGGCTCCCATCTTCACCTTCACCGCCTCCTTCTCCGGCAAAGTCTTTCCTCTGTTCGCAACTTGGAAGAAAGGTTCCTGCCTCACTTTGAAAAGCTAAGCTGGAGCGTCTGAAGGGCAAGGCCACCGGTGTCCTTGAGAAAGCAGCGTCCTGAGGTCCTGCCCCGCCCCTCGCCAGTCGGGTGACGCTGGCCGATACACTGTGTAAGGGACAAGGGAGGACGGGGGACCTCAGAGTGCGCATGGCTGTGTAGTTGTTTTTTTACTTTATTTATCTTCTGTCTTTCAACTTCCTGACCTCCCGCCCCTCCCGCTGTCTCTCCGTCTTCTCTGCCTCGGAGTGGAAATGACTAGGCTGTACCTAGGACTCCAGCAATGCTGGGGAGCCAGAGGGGTTTGGGAAGAAAATAAAAATCTGAAATAAAAAATTGTAAAGATTCAAAGTAATCATCAAGGGAAAACGCGGAACTTTATTGGGCTTGCATTGATTTATACAGTTGACTTTTTATTTTGACATATTAGCGGAGATGTATCTGCCTTTACAGGGCTTAGAGGCCTCAACCAGCTGGGGGGTGGGGGGACATAGGACCCCTTCCTTTCTGGTATCTTCAGGTCATTTCTTTCTTGTACAGAATGACTTGATAAAATAAATGACCCAACCAGACTTGTGCATATCAGTGCTGAGGGGGTTAAAGGAAAGGCCTGTCCAATCTACACTGCCTGGGCCCCACGTGGCCCAGGATGGCTTCCAATGGAGCCCAACACAAATTCGTAAACTCTCTTAAAATGGTACCAAAATTATGTACGGACCTTTGTTTTAGCTCATCAGCTATCATTGGTGTTAGTGTATTTTATGTGTAGCCCAAGATAATTCTGCCAGTGTGGCCCAGGGAAGCCAAAAGGTTGGTCACCCCCGGCTTAAAACCAGAGGAACCTCTGTGAACAAGACACAATCCAGTCCTTTTTTTGACTCAGGATTTGCCTGATGGCAGTGGAACCGGATCCCATTGTTCAAAAAAATGAGGCTCTGTTCAAGTCTAACTACACTTTCAAATATTTATTATGATTACCATTATTACTGGACACAGAAATAGGCCACATATTAAAATAACTTTACAAAGCAAGGTACAACTCTCTGTAACTACAATTCCCACATCACCATCGCCTCTAATTCTAGCCCTCTCTCAAATTTAACACTCATATTTCCACCATCCCACCGAAACCCCTGAAGTAATCTACCTTCATCTCTAATCGAGGTTTCCTATAATATGAGTCAATGTACAAGATGACATTATCGTATCAGCCCTGCTTCTAAAGCGTGAGGTCAGATGTTTTAATTAAAGACACCCTAAAAAAAAAGAATTAAAAAAGACACTCTAAGTGCTTGTATCATATGTGACTTTCCTTACAAATTGTAATACAATACTTCCTAACTTGTTCTATGAGGCCAACATTACTCTAATACCAAAGCCTGGCAAAGACAACACAAAGAAAGAAAACTATAGACCAATAGCTCTGATGAACACAGATGCAAAAATTCTAAGCAAAATATTAGCAAACAGAATACAACAATGCATCAAAAAGATCATACATCAAGATCAAGTGGGATTCATGCCAGGAGCACAAGGATGGTTCAACATACGAAAATCAATCAATGTGATACACCACATAAACAAAATCAAAGATAAAGACCATATGGTCATTTCAATTGATGCAGAAAAAGCTTTCGACAAGATACAGCACCCATTTATGATCAAAACACTAAATAAAATAAGTATAGAAGGAAAGTATCTCAACATAACAAAGGCCATATATGACAAGCCCTCGGCTAACATCATACTGAAACCTATTCCCCTAAAATCAGGAACAAGACAGGGGATGCCCCCTGTCACCACTGCTGTATAATATAGTACTGAAAGTTCTAGCCACAGCAATCAGGCAAGCGAAAGGAATCAAAGGTATCCAAATTGGGAAAGAAGAGGTCAAATTGTCACTATTTGCAGATGACATGATCCTTTATATAAAAAATTCCAAAGATTCCACCAGGAAACTATTAGAAACAATAAATGAATATAGTAAACTCACAGGATACAAAGTCAATGTAAAAAAATCAACAGCATTTCTATATACAAACAACGAATCCACAGAAAAAGAAATGAGTGAGTCAATTCCCTTTGCTATCACAACAAAAAGAATGAAATACCTGGGGATTAACTTAACAAAGAACGTGACAGACTTATACACAGAGAACTGTAAGACACTTTTGAAAGAAATTGAAACAGACTTTAAGAGGTGGAAAAATATTCCCTGTTCATGGATAGGAAGACTTAACATTGTTAAAATGGACATTCTGCCCAAAGCAATCTACAGATTTAATGCAATACCCATCAAAAATCCCACAATCATACTTTCGTGAAATAGATAAAAGAATTAGTAAATTTATATGGAACCATAAAAGACCTCGAATCGCCAAAGCAATACTACATAAAAAGAATAAGGCTGGTGGCATTACATTCCCTGACTTCAATTTATATTACAAAGCATCAATAGTCAAAACAGTTTGGTACTGGCAGAAGAACAGAAATATAGACCAATGGAATAGAACTGAAAACCCAGAAATAAGCCCACAAATTTATGGACAAATAATTTTTGATAAAGGAGCAAAAAACATACAATGGGGAAAAGACAGCCTCTTTAGTAGGTGGTGCTGCTAAAACTGGAAAAACATATGCAAAAGAATGAACCTGAGCCGTGAACTCTCTCCATATACAAAAATTAGCTTGAAATGGATTAAAGACCTTCATATCAGATCCGCAACAATAAACCGTATAGAAGAAAACATTGGTACTAAACTTATAGACCTAGGACTCAAGGAGGACTTCATGAACCTGACCTCAAAGGCAAGGGAAGTAAAAGCAAAAATAAATGAATGGGACTATATCAAACTAAAAAGCTTCTGCACAGCAAAAGAAACCATCAACAAGGCAAAGAGACAGCCAACTGAATGGGAGAAAATATTTGCAAATAATGCATCAGATAAGGGTCTAATATCTAAAATAGATAAAGAACTAATAAGACTTAACAACAAAAAACAAACAACCCAATTAAAAAGTGGGCAGAAGAACTAAACAGACACTTCTCTCATGAAGAAATACAAATGCTCATCCTCATTAGCTATCAGGGAAATGCAAATCAAAACCACAATGAGATACCACCTCACACCTGTGAGAATGGCTATTATCAACAAGACAAGGAATAACAAGTGCTGGAGAGGGTGTGGAGAAAAAGGAACTCTGGTACACTGCTGGTGGGAGTGCAAACTGGTACAACCACTGTGGAAGACAGTGTGGAGGTTCCTCAGAAAATTGGGAATGGAGTTACCATTTGACCCAGCAATCCCCCTTCTGGGGATCTACTCAAAAGACTTGAAAACCTTTGTCCGCAAAGACTTATGTACCCCCATGTTCATTGCAGCACTGTTCATAGTGGTCAAAACATGGAAACAACCAAAGGTCCCTGCGACAGATGACTGGATACAGAAGCTGTGGTACATATACACAATGGAATATTACTTAGCTGTAAGAAAAGGTGAAATATTGCCATTTGCAAGAAAATGGATGGACCTGGAGATCCTCATGCTTAGTGAAATACGCCAGACAGAAAAAACAAGGAACTGTATAACTTCACTCATATGCGGAATATAAAACTGAAAGCAACAAAGAGAAAAGAAATGAACAAACAAACAACCCTTGGACACAATCAATAGATCAATGTTTATTTGGGAACGACTGGGTTAGGGAGGGGAGAAAGGGGAGGGGGTGGGAGAGGAGGGGGGAAGCTAAATATAAGGTGATGGAAAGAGAAGTCACATTAGGTGGTGAACTTATTATACACAAGTTGACAATGCACTGTAGAATTGTATGCCTGAAACCTATGTAATCCTTGCTAACAGATGTCACCCTAATAAGTCTAACAATAAAAATGAATTAAAAAATATTGTAATAGGAGTCACCGTGATGTAAATAATTACCCTAATTTAATTGGACAAATAGAAATCCTTGATATAAAAGAAGCCAGAGGACTTGGGGTTTCTTCCATCCTCCCCTTGACACGTAGAACTACCCTGTGTCTAATCCAGAAAAAAAAGTTGTTGTTTGGTAGTCCAACCTGCTAGTGATATTGCCAAATGTTTGTTATAAAAGTAGTATATACTCATAGTTTTTAAAAAAGATTAAGATATTTTGGAGTATAGGTGAGAAGTCCCTCTCTCCACTCAGCACTTGCTCTTACCATGCCCCATACATAATGATTGGTTTCAGGTTTTGTATATCCTGCCAGTTTTGTATATAAGTGTATTTAGCTTTGTTTTTTAAATTAAATTTATTGGGGTGACATTGGTTAGTAAAATTACATAGGATCAGGTGTACAAGTCTACAATACATCATTTATGTGTTGCGTTATGTGCTCACCACCCTGAGTCAGTTCTCCTTCCATCACCCCATATTTGACTTCCCCTCCTTCCTCTCCCGGCTTCCCCATTATCCTCTGGTAACCACTAAATTATTGATTATTTCCAAGAATTTTTGTTTCTTTGTTGCTTTCGGTTTTTTTTTTAAACGTAAAGCCATTTATTCTATTTATAGACTACATAGGAATCCTCTGGCAAAATGGCCCAAACTACCATCTGTCCGTTTGTTCATAATGAGCTTGAGCCTGGTGCTGCCATTACTTGGCCATCTTGATTAAGCAGCTGCCAAGGGTTGATGCCAGTTCAAGGGCCCTTGGAGATGGAGAACAGCGGGCCTAAGGTACCTTACAAATGTGCTGCAAGACCCACCGCCTGTGTGGCAGAAGCTCCACAAAGTGCCTTGAACTTCTCAAATGAGTGAAGTCATATGGTTCTTGAATTTTTCTGTCTGTATTATCTTGCTTAGCGTGTTCATCACAGCACTGTTTGTGGTGGTCAAGACATGGAAACAACCAAAGTGTCCCTTGATAGATGACTGGATGAAGAAGTTGTAGTACATTTACACAATGAAATATTACTCACCCATATGCTTTTAATTTTTCTTTTTTAATTCTGGGTCTGTTTTGTCTTTATTTTTTTTTAATTCATTTTTATTGTTAGACTTATTGGGGTGACATCTGTTAGCAAGAATTACATAGGTTTCAGGCATACAATTCTACAGTGCGTTGTCAACTTGATAATTTTTTTTTACACAAGATTATACCATAAATTCTCTTTGCAATCCCTGAAGAGACAAACTATATGCAATATGTTCATTGTAACACTTGCTGAACATTACAGAGGTCAAAAGTATTTTTCAAAAGTACACTTTTTTTTTGTTGTAACAAACTTGTGAAATAAATAGGATTCATGTTGTTTCTCTCATTGTGTTGTTGAGAAAACTTGCCTAACAAGTTTCATAGCTGGTTTTGTAATCTGTTGGAAGTAGAATCTGCATGTCCTGGTCCCCAGTCTCTCAGTCCAGTGACCTTCAACCATGCTGAGACTTTGCTTTACTTGCTCTGCACTGAACTAGTGTTTTAGACAGGTGAGGATTTTTTGGCTGAGCATGAAATAAAAAAACAACTGATGCTCTTTTAACTGAAATTACATTGGCATTGATTGAAATTATAATTTCAATCAAAATATTAAATTTGGGGAGGGTTGGGGGATTTCATTGAGAGAAAACTGACATTCTTATCCTATTCATAAACATAGTTTTATGTCCTTTAATGAGATTGTGAAATTTTCTCCATAGAACAATTTGGCAGCATCTAGTGACATGCCTATCTCTTGAAAGACAGTAACTCTCTCTAGAGAAATGTTCACACATGCAAACAATGAAACATACTCACAATAGTTCACTATAGTATAGATTAAATTACAGAATAGAGAATAAGTTGTAGTACAAGGTGTGATTAAAAAAATACAGTGAATGTTTAAATTAAAAAAATTATTACAGTAAAAGACACATTGCCACTAATCCCTCTCAAAATACTCCCCCTTGCTTCGAACTGACTTATCTCATCGTCTTGGCACTTTCTGAAGCAGTTCTGGAAGTCCTTTCTCAGGAATGTCTTTAGTTGTGCTGTTGTGGCTGCCTCAATGCCTTGAATCAATTGAAAATGTTTACCTTTCATGGCCATTTTGATTTTGGGGAAGAGCCAGAAGTCTCACGGTGCCAGATCCGGTGAATAAGGTGGATGAGGATACACCATAATGTTTTTATTTGATAAAAATTTATGTTAATGTGGTGTTTGTGATCCATGATTTACAGCACACTTTAAAACACACCTTCTCTCATCCATAGCTCACAACTAACTGACTGCACCAAACAAGGTGAAACTTGTCACAGACAGTTACTAAGGTTCAACACACCACTTCCTCAAGATCCCTGCCTTTCTGCTGGACAGCACTCAGCAGTAGCATTCACCATCACCGTATTTTTTTTTTTTAAATCACACCTCATATATTCATACAATATATTTACTATACAACAGTTCAAATGAATGAATCATAGCTATTGCTTGTATCTGTTTGGGTACATTAAAAAAAAAACACTGTTGAACAACAAAAAGGCAAGTTAAAAATATGTACAGCTCTATTTTTAGAAGTTTGGAAACATGCCAAACGATCCTCTATATTGTTTATGTGAATTTATAAATGTGAAAATTTCACAAGACATAGCAAATGACTGTTCAACAACAAATTCAGTCATTGTGATTTACTTCTGGTTAGGAAGGTAGGAGGGAAATGTGATTGGAAATGAGTACACGAAGGGTTTCAACTGTACTTGTAATGTTTTACTTTCTAGAGGAAAAACTAAATCACATTCATTCTAAGATAAGGGCTTAGTGGAGTTGAGAGGTGAATATACAATTATTATTCATTAGGTAACTTAGAGTACTTATCTTAGATCTGAAATATTTTTTAGAAAAAATAAAACTTGCTCTTTATAAAGTTTGTACACTTTGGGGAGGCTATATTTATAAGGTTTGCATTGCTATTGTGAAAAATTCTTTTTTAAATTATAATTTGTAGTTGGTATAGAAAAACAATGTGGATTTTGATAAGTTAATCTCATGTTATCAATTTTGCTGCGCTCTTATTAATTCTAATAGTTTGTTGTTTCATAGGGTTACCCATGTATAAAATTGTCATTATTTTATCACTTGAAAATAACAGTTTTGACTCTATTGTACCAATTCATGTAATTCTCACTACTTTTCTCATTCTTTTCTGTGGACCAACACCTTTTGGTCAACATTATGTTGAACAGTGCTGTGATAGAGAGTGTCCTGCATCTGTTACTCACGTGAAAATAAGGTCACTAAGGTTTCTTGGTTAAGTATAGTCACTATTGTGAAATTTTTTGGTAAGGAGCCTTTGTCAAGTTGAAGAGAGCTTTTCTATTCCTAGTTTTCTTAGCGTTTTTTTCAAATAATACCTAGGTTTTAAGCTTTATCAAATACCCTTTTTCATGTTTCAAGACAGTTATTGTGATTTTTCTCTACTTGTACACAGATATAGTCATCCCATTGTTGGATATTCTGACGTTAAACTGTCATTGTCTTTCTACATAACAGTCCACTGTTGGCATATTTCATAGTTATATATAGCATATTTTGCTGTGTATAATGTGCACTTTTTGCCCAAATTTGTGAGGGAGCAAAAGGCATACAATGGAAAAGCCTTGCAAAGTTCTTAAGGCTTGTAAGTTCTTCAGGCCCCCTGCCCCCTTAAACTATATCATGTTAAGTCTTGCAGAGGCCAAACACACTGATAAGTGGGAGGAATGAGGAGCAAAGGAAAATAGTGGACCCTAGAAAACAGAAGACCAACTGTCAACAGGACAACAGAAATTTACAGTCAACAGGATGACAGAAATTGACCAGACCCAGCCTGCTTATCTATAAAACCTCCCCTAAACCCCTTCCCACTCGCTGACTTTCTCAAACTCAGCCTGCTTGCACCCAGGTGCAGTAAAGAGAACTCCTGTTCTGCCCCCATGAGCCTTGTGGTGATTTGGTGCGGTTGGTTGGAATTAAGCAGCCAGGACCTTCGTCGTGGTGCCGAAACCCACGAGGTCTCGAGCGGACTGCCTTAAGGCCTTTGCGGCCCTTTTGCTACCACTGGACACACCAAACCCACTACACAGGTTGGCCACTTGCCTGTCAACTGGACATGGGAAGTCATCTCCCCTTCTCACCTGGCCTCATCAACCTCGGACACCAGCTCTTGAGGTGAGCACTCTTTCTATCTGCAACAAAGTCTCTGGACTGTCTCATTTTTGTCGTTCAGGGTGATCATCAAAATCCAATGTTGGTCAGGATTAGCCCTCAGAGCCAGGCTCCTGGGCTACAATCAGGGATGGGGACACCCTCCCTTGTCTAGCTGTTCTCTTGCTACCTAGTGACGAAGAAGGGGACGCCTTTCTCCTTCACTTGGTAGCCGGCCTTGCTGGGGGTAAACTAGGGATCACCCCACCTCCAATGTGGAGAATGCTGCTTCTGCCATTCCTTGCACTACCCCTTTGTGGTGCCTCTTATAAAACCTTCGAGTCCTGGGACTTTCCCAAGACCTTCGGCCTAAACGCCTCAGTTTTTACTGTAACCCGGCCTGGCTGCGATACGGCACCTTTGATTTCAGTATCCTTACAGACCCAGATAACTTCTGCAGGCGAGAGGGCAAAAGGTCAGAAGTTCCTTATGGCCAGGCTTGCTTTGACTTACAATCCCGCCCACTCTTTGTGACACCTGCTCTCCTCCCAAATCTTTCTACTCCATACTAAACCCCATAGAACCCCTGAACCCAAAAATCCTTCTCCTCTCTCTTCTTTTGATCCTGCAGAACTTCCACCACCTCCAGCTCCTCTCAGGCCGTCCACACCTCTCACCCCCTCTCTCCCTTCCCCTTTGGGCCCTCCACTTTACACCTCAGCTCTAGTCCTTGAATATCCATTATGGGAGGTTGCTGGGGCAGAAGAGATGGTCAGGGAGCACATTCCCTCTTTCCTACTGGATCTCTCCCAGATCAGTAAGAGGCTAGGATCCTTTGTGGAGGATCCCACTGCCTATCTCAAAGAATTTGAATATTTGACCCAATCCTAAGACCTTGCCTGGCATGATCTTTATGTTGTACTCTCCTCCACTCTATCCTAAGAGGAAAATGACCTCATCTGGGCCAATGCCCAAGGACATGCTGATGCAGTTCACTACCAGGCCGCTGACTGACTGGTTGGCCAAAATGCTGTCCCTGCTGTCAACCCACTTTGGTACTATGACAGTGCCCCTGGTCGCCAGGCCAGGGACCATATGATCTTATGCCTTATTGAGGGGATAGAAAAGGTCTCCTATAAGGCTGTTAATTACTGAAAGCTCACTGAAGTAATGCAGGGACAATGTGAAAATCCCACTGTAATCCTTTCCTGCCTTGCAGAGGCTATGAAGAACTATGTTCATTTAGACCCCTTGAGTCCAGAAGTCCTCGTGATTCTTAATCTAAACTTCATATCCCAATCAGCATCCAACATTAGACGCAAACTACAGAAAATAGACGATGGTCCTCATGCCCCATGGCAAGATTTGCTTAGCCTGGCTCTAAAGGTTTTTAACAATTGGGATGAGGCAGAGAGAAAGCTCAAGGTGACTGAAAAGGCAGCTGAATATTAGATGTTAGCCTCCACCATCAGGGGCCTGCAGGGATGGCAGGCCAAAGGCTCACCGGGTCCATGGAGGACCAATCCCCAACGGACGCCTGGCCAGACCCCACCTGACAACTGCTTCAAGGATGGGAACGAAGGCCACTGGGCTAAGCAATGCCTCATCCCTCGACCACTGCCTAAGCCTTATCCCCTCTGTGACGGGCCTCACTGATAGGTCAACTGTGAGTAGGCCACACAGGGCCAGCCTTCATCCCTTCCTAAGGCACATGGTCCCTCCTATCTGGATTTAATTGGCCTCACTGCCAAAGACTGAGGGTGCCCAGGGATGGCTGCCCTTATAGTCATCACCACCTTCGAACCTTGGGTAACCCTGATGGTTGTAGGTAGGCCAATTTCATTTTTAATTGATACCGGGGCAACCTACTCTGCTCTTCCTGAATACCGGGAACTGCTCCAGTGGTTAGGCATCTGGGTAGTGGGGATTGACAGCCAAGTCTCTCAACCCTTGGCTACAAGCCTTTTACAATGAGTTCTAGGATCTCAAATCTTTCTACATGCCTTTCTAATTCTCCCCAGTTGCCCTGTTCCTCTATTAGGAAGAGACATTCTGTCTAAATTGAGAGCCACCCTTACATTTCTACGGACTTATATCTCTCCAGTCCCTAAGGCCCCTTAATCCCTGCTTTGCTTACTGCAGGAATCAGACCATACAGGACAAGATTTCCCCCTTCCCATCGACAAGGTCAATACCTTAGTCTGGGGTACTGACACCCCTTCAATTGCCTCACACCATGAGCTGGTCCACATTAAAGTACAAGACCCTTCCCATTTTCCTAACCAAAAACAATCCCCGATCCTCCTAGAAGCACAATATGAATTAAAACCCATAATTTCTTGCCGTTTAAATTATGGTATGCTTTGCCCAATGAGTTCTCCCTGCAACACCCCTATCCAGCCTGTCCAAAAGCCGGATAATACTTTTTGCCTAGTTCAAGATTTTTGTCTCATTAATCAGGCAGTCTAGCCCTTACACCCAGTTGTCCCCAACCCATATACCGTTCTATCAGAGGTTTCCGCTTGTACTACTCATTTCACTGTACTGGATCTCAGACACTTTCGTTACAATTCCGTCCACATCCGATTCTCAAAACCTATTTGCCTTTATTGGGCTGACCCGATACCAAACTGTCTCAACAATTCACTTGGATGGTCTTGCTGCAGGGCTTTAGAGATAGTCCTCACTTGTTTAGCCAGGCTTTAACCGAAGACCTACAGAAGTTAGATCTCTGGCCCTCGACTCTACCACAGTAAGTCGATGACGGACTACTTTGCAGCCTATCCGAGTCAGACTCCCAGGAGCACACAGCGCACCTGCTGAACTTTCTGGTGAGCCATGGCTTTCGGGTGTCCCCCGAAAAGGCTCAACCTTCTACACCACAAGTTACCTATTTAGGACTATCATTAACTCCCTCTACCCGAGGGATCCTGGCAGACCGGATTCCCCTCATTTCTAATCTCCCTATTCCTGAAAACAAATGGGAACTTCTCTCCTTCCTCGGACTTGTGGGACATTTTCAGCTCTGGATTCCCAATTTTGCTTTACTCACCCAGCCGCTTTATAAGGCCGCCAAGGGCAATCTTTCCGTTAGATCTAATACATCTCATAAAAAAGCCCTTCCTAAAGTTTAAACAAGACCTCACGACTGCCCCCGCTGGAACTCTTTCAGACTTAACAAAACCCTTTACATTGTATATAGGAGAAAGACAAGGAATGGCTCTCGGATTATTAGGCCAACACAAAGGACCGACACTCCCAGTGGCAGCATACCTCTCTGAACAGTGAGCCAAGGGGAGTTCCCTGGTGGTGTAGTGGCTAGGCTTTGGCGCTGTCAACACTGCGGCCTAAATGATGGCCTCATAGCCATGTTGGCTGTACACAACCTAAAGTACATGCTCTCCCAGCAGCATTTACAAAATCTTATGTCCGCATCCCATATACAACAACTCCAGGGACCGGTATTCTTTTTTTTGGTTTTTTGTTTTTTCATTTTTTATTTATTATTTTTTAATACATTTTTATTGTTAGACTTATTGGGGTGACATCTGTTAGCAAGGATTACATAGGTTTCAGGCATACAATTCTACAGTGCATTGTCAACTTGATGTATAATAAGTTCACAACCTAACGTGTCATCTCTTTCCATCACCTTATATTTAGCTTCCACCCTCCTCTCCCACCCCCTCCCCTTTCTCCCCTCCCTAACCCACTCGTCCCCAAATGAACATTAAACTATTGATTGTGTCCATGGGTTATTTGTTTGTTCATTTCTTTTTTCTTTGCTTTCAGTTTTATATTCTGCATATGAGTGAAATCATACAGTTCTTTGTTTTTTCTGTCGGGCTTATTTCACTAAGCATGATGATCTCCAGGTCCATCCATTTTGGTGAAAATGGCAATATTTCATCTTTTCTTATAACTGAGTAATATTCCATTGTGTATATGTACCACACCTTCTTTATCCAGTCATCTGTCGCAGGACACTTTGGTTGTTTCCATGTTTTGGCCACTGTGAACAGCGCTGTGATGAACATTGGGGTACATAAGTCTTTGTGGACAAAGGTTTTCAGATGTTTTGGGTAGACCCCAGAAGGGGGATTGCTGGGTCAAATGGTAACTCCATTCCCAATTTTCTGAGGAACCTCCACACTGCCTTCCACAGTGTTTGTACCAGTTTGCACTCCCACCAGCAGTGTACTAGAGTTCCTTTTTCTCCACATCCTCTCCAGCACTTGTTATTCCTTGTCTTGTTGTTAACAGCCATTCTAACAGGTGTGAGGTGGTATCTCATTGTGGTTTTGAATTGCATTTCCCTGATAGCTAATGAGGATGAGCATTTTTTCATATGTCTGCTGGCCATTTGTATTTCTTCGTGGGAGAAGTGTCTGTTTAGTTCTTCTGCCCACTTTTTAATTGGGTTGTTTGTTTTTTTGTTGTTAAGTCCTTATTCATTCTTTATATATTTTAGATATTAGACCCTTATTTGATGTGTTGTTTGCAAATATTTTCTCCCATTCAGTTGGCTGTCTCTTTGCCTTGTTGATGGTTTCTTTTGCTGTACAGAAGCTTTTTAGTTTGATATAATCCCATTCATTTATTTTTGCTTTTACTTCCCTTGCCTTTGAGGACAGGTTCATGAACTCTTCCTTAAGTCCTAGGTCTATAAGTTTAGTACCTATGTCTTCTTCTATACAGTTTATTGTTGCAGGTCTTATATGAAGGTCTTTAATCCATTTTGAGTTAATTTTTGTGTATGGAGAGAGTTCACAGCTCAAGTCCATTCTTTTGCATATGTTTTTCCAGTTTTCCAAGCACCACCTACTGAAGAGACTGTCTTTTCCCCATTGTATGTTTTTTGCTCCTTTATCAAAAATTATTTGTCCATAAATTTGTGGGTTTATTTCTGGGTTTTCAGTTCTATTCCATTGGTCTCTATTTCTGTTCTTCTGCCAGTACCAAACTGTTTTGACTATTGATGCTTTGTCATATAAATAGAAGTCAGGAAGTGTAATGCCACCAGCCTTATTCTTTTATGTAGTATTGCTTTCACAATTCCAGGTCTTTTATGGTTCCATATAAATCTAATAATTCTTTTATCTATTTCACGAAAGTATGATTGTGGGATTTTGGTGGGTATTGCATTAAATCTGTTGATTGCTTTGGGCAGAATAGCCATTTTAACAATGTTAAGTCTTCCTATCCATGAACAGGGGATTTTCTTTCACCTCTTAAAGTCTGTTCCAATTTCTTTCAAAAGTGTCTTATAGTTTTCTGTGTATAAGTCTGTCATGTTCTTTGTTAAGTTAATTCCCAGGAATTTCATTCTTTTTGTTGTGATAGCAAAAGGAATTGACTCCCTCATTTCTTTTTCTGAGGATTCATTGTTTGTAAAAAGGAATGTTGTTGATTTTTGTACATTGATTTTGTATCCTGTGACTTTACTGTATTCGTTAATTGTTTCTAATAGTTTCCTGGGGGAATCTTTGGAATTTTTTATATAAAGGATCATGTCATTCGCAAATAGTGACAATCTGACCTCTTTTTTCCCCAATTTGGATACCTTTTATGCCTGTCTCTTGCCTGATTGCTGTGCTTAGAACTTCCAGTACTATATTAAATAACAGTGGTGACAGGGGGCATCCCTGTCTTGTTCCTGATTTTAGGGGAATAGGTTTCAGCTTTCCCCATTCAGTATGATGTTATTCGAGGGTCTGTTATATATGGCCTTTATTATGTTGAGATACTTTCCTTCTATACCTATTTTATTTAGTGTTTTGATCATAAATGGATGTTGTACCTTGTCGAAAGCTTTTTCTGCATCAATTGAAATGACCATATGGTCTTTATCTTTGCTTTTGTTTATGTGGTGTATCACAATGATTGATTTTCATATGTTGAACCATCCTTGTGCTCCCAGGATGAATCCCACTTAATCTTGATGTATGATCTTTTTGATGCATTGTTGTATTCTGTTTGCTAATATTTTGTTCAGGATTTTTGCATCTGTGTTCATCAGAGATATTGGTCTATAGTTTTCTTTTTTTGTGTTGTCTTTGCCAGGCTTTGGTATTAGGGTAATGTTGGCCTCATAGAATCAGTTAGGAAGTATTGCTTTCTCTTCAATTTTTTGGAAGCATCTGAGGAGGATAGGCGTTAATTCTTCTTTGAATGCTTGGTGGAACTTGTTGGTGAAACCATCTGGTCCATGGCTTTTGCCTTTAGGGAGATTATGGATAGTCATTTCAATCTCGTTGCTATTGATTGGTCTATTCAGATTATCCAGTTCTTCTTGGTTCAGTCTTGGTAGGCTATAAGTTTCTAGAAACTTGTCCATTTCTTCTAGGTTGTTAAATTTGATGGCATAAAGTCCTTCATAATATTTTCTTATAATCCTTTGTATTTCTGTGGTATCAGTGGTAATTTCTCCCCTTTCATTTCTAATTTTGGATATTTGTGTCCTTTCCTTTCGTCCTTTGATTAGTCTCGCCAGGGGTTTGTCAATTTTGTTGACTTTCTCAAAGAACCAGCTCTTCGTAATATTAATTTTTTCTATT